>CAUYLG010048109.1:0-34614 GCA_963573385.1 Cacajao melanocephalus | reverse complement strand
AGTGAGCCGAGATCATGCCATTGCATTCCAGCCTGGGAGACAAGAGCAAGAGCAAGACTTTATTTCAAAAAAAAAAAAGAGAAAACAAACCCCAAAACCAGCTCTTTACCCACCTTGGGAATACTAGTATTTGGATATGGCTCCTTTGGGGTAATCTCTTTTGCAGTGTTGTTCTTGAACTACATTCTAAATATAACTTGATGAGGCTGATGAGAAAGTGGGGATGTTATTGTTTGCTCCCTTGTTACTTTAAGATCAGAAGTCTCTGTAATTGAAACATTCCCATAACAAACTGAAAGTCTGTAATGTGCTAAATTAAGAGTTGTCAAATTTTGGTGCTAAATTTGAGCACCAAAACCCAAAAACGTCTAGATGGAATGGGATGAGAGCATGGAAAACATGAGCTGGAAGCAACATTCCAGTTTGAGATATGACTGCTTATCTGTATCAGGTGGTAGTGGTGGTTGCTATTATTATTGCTATTGCTATTATTTTTATATTTCTGTTTCCTCTGAGAAAGCTCTTGGCAGAGCCAGGAAAAAAATGTCTCGGATGCCAGTCTGTATGACAATTGTTTGTTTTTTTCTCCCCTGTTAATGTAGGCAGGCCTTTCCCATTCCTTTGCTTACCTGGCTTGAAATAATGCCATTTATGGCTCATGTATTATATTAGTGAATCAGGGCACATACACATCCATACACATGCTTCCCCTCCACCCATGTGGGTGGCTGTTCATGTGTGATGTGCAAATCTGCTGGCATTATGCTGTCAAGTTCCATGTCTGGTTGTCAGTCTCTTTGGAAATGATTATGAAAGGAGATTGTTCTGGCCACAGGACCCAGAGAATATTATTTAATGGTGTCAGAGGGGGTTTTGGGCTTCAAAGCATGCTATTGTTGACTTGGCGTGGGTGAGAAGTTGCGGTTTTGGGGGGGTTAGTACCACAGTATAAACATGATCTGGGAAGTTTGCTGGCATTGATTCTTATTAATTACTCTTTGGTCCCTTTGTGAGGACCCCCTGCGTGGAACTGAGAACCTATTTCTTTGCAAAGATAATTTAGTGAGATTCTTTTTTCCTTAGCTCCAGTGTGTTATTTAAAGTAAGATTATATCTTGTCCGGGCACTTTGTTTTGATACAGTGTTGGAGAGTGGGGAATGGCTCTATGCTGGGCAGCTGCAGACCTGTTTTTCTTTTTTTGTTTTTCCATTCAGCAGACCTGTTTTTCTTTTTTTGTTTTTCCATTCAGCAGCTGTTTGACCTTGGGCAGTTTTCTTCCTCCTGGGTGGGTTTGGGATTACCGGTAATATTGGCATTTTGTGCTGGTTAGACTAGGTGACCTCCAAGTTGTTGCATTTAATGATTTATGACCCCTAGGCACTTAAAGTCAGAGGGCGATGAATTGTAAAGACAAGTGAAAAGGAAAGCAAAATGTTAATCAAAGGATGATGGGAAGAGGTGAAGGATATCTGGTACTAGAGTCAGGATAACAAGTTTAACCTAAAGGATTTTTTTTCCTAGCTGTTTGGGAAGGAAACTGGGACAGCAATAAGGGAATGCCTTTTGACTTTCTTTCCCCCAAGGGGAGAAGGGGTCTCTGAGACTAGTCTTTGATGCAGGTTTATGACTAAGTAGTGTCACGAAATGCCTTCTCCTGTGTAAGCCTGACAGACCTTTGGCTGTAAGCCTGACAGACCTTTGGCAGAAAGCCTCTGGGAATGTGTGTGTGTGTGTGTGTGTGTAGGGTGTGTGGCAGCGTGTTCATGGGGGTGTGTGTGTGTGGGAGCACACTCCTGAGTGTGGATGTGGGGTGTGGTGGTAGGAATGAGGAAAGACAGTATTGAGTTCCACAGTTCTGAATGGCCTCCTTGTGCTAGGGCCTGTAAGGATTTCACAAGTGCTGGGATGGATGGGTATCACCCATGCCAGTCCTCTTTTCACCACCTAAAACCCCTCAGGCTAGAGAAGTGTCTTGAATGAGCCCTTCCATTAGTAATTTAGCTGTTGAAATGGGTTAGCACTTTTAAAATTGTCTCCAGGCAAATAAAGGGATGTTGCTAGCCAGATGGCAGGCCACCCTCTAGCAACCAGAAGGAAATTTGAGAGTAGAGAACAAAAGGTAGCAGTGTGACTTTTTACTTGTGTGAATCCTAAAGGTTTGGCATTTGTCCTTCAGACTTGTGAGGATATTTTTCTCTAGCAAAAAGAGAAAAGAGTGGGAGAAAATGAGAAATGCAGCCCAGAGGAGTGGAACCCTATGCATTTTGACTTGTCTTCTTTTTTCCTTCCTCCTCTGCCTTCTGTCTTAATCTTTCTCCTTCTCCCTTTCTTCCCACCCCTGACACCACCTCCTCCTCCTCCTACTACTTCCCCACTGTAAATGGGTGAGAAGTAAGAAAGAGAAGAAGGCTTTTCGTCTCTGATTTTTTCCAACTTTTCCTAGCAAAGCTCTTCATTCCCTTCCCTCCTCTTTGGTACCTTTGAGCAGAGGATAAGCTTTTGCTACGTAGGAGGGGCCAAACCCCAGCTTAGGGATTTTGGCTCTCAGATCCCCATCAAGGAATTAAAGAAAATGCCCTCTAGTTGTATCCTAGCAACCCCTGTATCACTGAGCACCCACTGAGCTCCAGAGCCCACCCTTTAAAGGCCCAGGCACCAACACCTCTAGAGAAAGGGGGCTGGCGCCTAGCGGGACTTGAAGAGATGCTTCTGGGGAGGGGACAGAGAAAGAACAAAATCCTAATTTCCTGCAAATGCCTCAGAAACATGTCCACAGCAGACATAGAGAGCCTAGCCTCATCCAGCTATGAGATTATTAGAAAACTCCTGGGTTCAACTTCCTTTCTAGTCAGTCCCATCTCCTTAAGATTAACTGTGCCATTTCACTGCCTAGCTTTAGTGCCAGAAGCTCTGCAGGCCCTGAAAAAACAATTTTTTTCACCCTAACTTTTGGCTGCATCAGGGAGGGGGTGAAGTGATATCTTGGTGGGAACAAACTGAACAGCACTCTTCTTCCAGTGAGACAGCCTCCATCTGTCAGAACCTACAGTGTGCTTGTGCAGTGTGCCCCAATTTTGTCTGTGGCTTGGGGGATCCTGATCAGCCTAGCTTTATGGAATTTGGGAATTTTTCTTTCTATGGTTTTGGTGTAGTAGTTTCTGAGGAGGGAGGCTGGACAAGTTGAAAAAGCAAGTTTGATAATGGAGCTGGTGAATAGGGCTTGGGCCCTGGCTCAGAGTCTCTCACCCACCAACGTGTGTGATTAAGCTGCTAGGAGCTGAAGGATCCCAGCAAGGCTGTAGGTGAGGTGCTCTTCTGCTTTTGAGGTAAGGCCCAGATTGAGAGCAGCCAGAGAGCACAGTCTGGTAGTTTGAGGGATAGTGCCAAAGCATGTCTTGCTCTTTAGCCTTTGTCTGCCATCTCAGCCTCTGGTCCCTTGGCCTACAGAGTGCTTGATCCAGGCAGGGATGTGAGAATTGAGCCTTTTCTCCCAAAATAACTGCCTCCTCAGAAGACCTCCTACAAGGCATCTGGATCTAGCTCCAATGGCTTTGCCCCAAGAAATGGGATGGAGGAGGGGAATCTTGGACTCCCTAGCTCTTATTTCCAGCTCTGTAACTTGTTCTAGGCCAACTGAGTCTCTGGCTTTCCAAGAATCCTTGATGAAAGTTTAGCTTCTCCAATATCTGCCCAGAGTGTCTCTTTTTGTCCTTAGGTGAATCTAGCTCTGTAGAGTATTTATTTTATTGTCCTTTGCTCTAGCACCAAAGTACAAAGGGAAAAAACTAGAAGGGGAAGAAACTAGAGGGGAGAGAAGGCTCAGGAAGCAGTCCAGTAATGACAATACTAATAACTCCTTATCAGTGCGTGAGTTTATAAAGGAAATTCACATCCTTTCTTTTGAGCATCACATTAGCCTTGTGAAGTAGGTACAGATGATTGTTATTTCAAGTCTTACAGATGAGGAAAGTAGAGGTCAGCAAGATGTTGGGATGGGAGTGGGTCTGCCTTTCAAATAGAGAGGAGCGTCAGAGTTGAACATTCCTAGCTAGTGTGAAGTTGAAAGTAGGGAGGGGGATTTGTGAGTCATCCCTGAAGTCATACTAGCTTCCTCAGCTATTCACATTTTTAGTGCTTTTTAATAACTTTCATTTGTATAGCACTTTTGCTCAGAATTTTCATTCTATAAACTGCTATCTTTTTGTCTTGAATATACATCGAAGAGTTCTATTTAGTTTTATGAAAACTCACTATTTGGGATCTTCAGGGTGAAAGGCCAGTGTGAATTGCTGTAGCCTAAAATACAGAATGTTTTGAAGGAACTGTAGTTTTCATACAATTGTTCTTCTCTTTGAAGCACACTTATTTTTATATATTTCTTTAAAAATGTGCTGCCCAGAACTGTTCATGATACTCCAGGTGCCACCTGACTGAGATGAAGTACAAAAGAACTTTGATCTGTCTGTGAAATGTCTAATAATGCAGCCTTCTACTGATTCTCAACCCTCACTGAACATTGAGATCACTTGGGAAGCTTTTTTTAAATACTCATGCCAGATCTCCTATCTGAGAGATTCTGATTTAATTTTCATGGGCTAGATCCCAGGCAGCTTTATTTATTTGTTTTTTAATTTAAAGTTCCCCGAGGTGATTCAAATGTGTAGCCAGAGTGAAGAGTTACTGCCTGAGCCTTTTGAGCATGTACGTCCAAACCCTTTCCTGTCTAGTCCAGTCCTCTACTTTCTTATGAAGTTGGCTACTTTAGGTTTTTTCGAACCAAAGTTGTTACATTTTATTTTGTTATGTTGATTCATTATTCTAGCTTTCTGTGAATTTTAAATTTTTTCATCATGCTCTGCAACAAATTAGCATTGTGCAACAAATTAGTCCCTTCTAGCATTACATCAGTTAAACTCTAGTTTGTTTGGCTGGACTATTGTTTTAGCCTTTGGATTTTTTTAAGTTTTTTTTCTTCATGTCATACAACAGGTTAGCAGCGTCTTCTAGTGTAGCATTATTTGAATACTGAGTAAATGTCATTTGAGTTGTTGATTCAAAGAAATATTCACAATGATATGATTAATGCTAGCTCCTGTGTCACCTCACCAGAGCCCCTCTTGGAGTTGGGTCTTGTTAATTTTTGTATATATCTGATCAACCAGTGCAGACTGCACCTGGCTGTGCCAGCATTTATCTACCAAGGTGTTAATGTGAATAACATAGCATGATAGATTTGTTCTATGCTTTGTGGGCATCAAGATTTGCTAGGTTCATAGCAATCATCTGCCAAACTTATAGTCCCATCAGAAAAAGGAGTCTAAGTTACCTGGCCTGTTTCTCCTGGTAAATCTGGTTGCAGGCTCCAGAGCTGCTTGTTTTCTTTCTGTGCCAACAAACCGAATGTTTCTAAAGTGGGTTCAGAATTTGGCTGAAGGTCAGTACTACAACTGTAGTTTCTGTATATTACTTTCTGCTCTTTGAAAAAGCAGGACATCATGGATTTAGCTTTAAAACAGAATATATTTTGTGCTCAAAGAGTTTCGGAAACTCTTTGTGCATGTTTCTCTTGTTGTTTTGCTTAATTGTTTCCGTTAACCCAGTGGTTCTCAGCCCTGGCTGCACATTGGAATCACTTGGAATATTAAGATTAACAGCAATTCCTAGAATCTTTGGGAGGGATGTGATTGAGTTGGTCATAGTAGGTTCCTGGCATCAGTATTTTTCTAAAAGTTCCCTGAGGTGATGGGAATGTTCAGCCAGGGGTGAGAATGACTGCTATGGAATGCTTCATAGGAAATGTTAAGCTCAGCCTGTCTGACTTATCACACATGTGACTAGGCAAGCTTCACAGATGGTGAGATTTTATTCTAGGACTGTGGGGGCCTTGATAAGTTCCAGGGGCTTGTGCTCACTCTAAAAAGGAGGAATCAACCCTAGGGAATGAATAGTCTGGAGACCTAACTGGATTTAAAATAATCAGCTGTGAAATGGTTTGAACCCTTCAAGAATAAAAAAATTCAGTTCCTACACATTTGCTATAATGGTGGGGAAGATTCTGCTCATTTACTAGTGACCTCAGGCAAATTACTTCTCTCCTCTGAAATTTGGTTTTCCTCATCTGCAAAATAAGGATAGGTGGATTTGATGACTTCAGAGATTTCTTCTAGCTCTAACAATATGTGTTTATTTTGTGATTAATATTAATGATCAACATGATTAAGGATATTATTATTATTTAAATCTAGCGGGTAATCCAAAGATCCATTTTAGCAGATTTAGAATGCACCAGATGGTTTTAAGGATAGCAGTTTTAGGTTTCTTTCAGAACAAGTGAACTTAGGTTGTGTTCTTTGAGCACACATTGGCTGCCAAGCAGGGAGGGAGACTATATGAACACGCACTGGCTGCCAAACAGAGAAGGAAATGGTACAGTGAGTTGAGTAGCAAGGGTATACCAGTTTGGGATTCTGTTTATTAAGGAGATATGTCATATGGATAATTGAGAATTGCCTCTCATAGAACTAGTCTCATAGGTCTGAAACAGACGGATTGCTCTGACAGTTTAGAACCCCTTCCTGCAGTATTTTAAGTAGCCATTTACTTGGTTAATAGTACTACTTCTTTTAATAAGAATTTTAGCAAATAAAGTTTCCTATTTATTTCATTGGCTAGTTCCTCAAACCTAAGAGTAATTAAGAAAGTGAGGATCATAGAGATTAAGCAGCTTACTCAAGGTCACACAGGTAGTGGTAGTGATTAGTGGTAGTGGTAGTTCTAGTGACCTAGAACCTAGGCGTCTTGATACCACATCTTGCAGTGCTTCTGGTATAGCCTGCACAGTGGACTCTGTGGTCAGGATGCAGTCATGACTCTGAGAATTAAAGGGATTTTGCTGACATAGAACGGTATTCAGGAGGAAGTTTTGAAGAAAGGAGCAAAAGGGGCAACATGGAGGAAGAAAAAATGTTTAGAGAGGGATGTGTTCAGCCCAGTTTTTATCTTACCCTTATCACTTTTATGTGCTAGTTCCCGGCCCCTGATGGGAATTTGGCATTTATCTTTGAGCACCAAGGTTGAGTGTCGGTAGCAGAGAAGAAGGAAAGTTGTACATGCATGGCAGAAGAATAGCATATGGAAGGCAGACTTACAGTAGGAGAAAAAACAGGAAAAGGCCTCAGGAGCCCTAGGATTAAGTCTTGGCTCTGTACCTACCTTGCTGCCAGATCTTGATCAAGGTTCTTCTCACCTAGGCCTCAGTTTCCATGTCACTAAAATGAGAGTGTTTTCAGTAGAAGAACCATGTCCTCAAATGGAATTTTAGCTAGAAACTTCTATATAAAACAGGAAAAAGCACAGCTGGTCTGGTTAAAATGGGCATGGGGTAGGGATGGAGGACAGAGTCTAAAGTTCCAGGCAACCATCCCTATGCAGATTTTGGTCACTAGGGGAATTGGAATTAGAAGAGTGGAGATGGCTCTGCCAAGCCTAGCCGTGGTGCTTGGGGAGACAAGAGACCCTTGGATGGAGTTGTGTGATGGAGGTGGGTCTTTCATTTAAGTGGCCAGGATTTACAGAGAATCACTTAGGGGCAGATGTTAAAGTACCTAGTATGACACACTGCCCCAACTCCTTGTTTACAAGTGAGAAAACTAAGGCACACGAGGGGAAAGGGACATGTCCAAGGTTGCAGTGATGGGTCTTGGATTCTGATTCTTTAAATTGGGCTCTTGCCGGCTGTAACTTGCTACCTCCCCTATAGGTTCCTGGCTCTGTGCTCCCTTGGCTGGATCAGAGACCTGAATGTTCTTTCAGGTTTGGTTGGAGAAAGCAAGCTGACTAGATGCTGGGAGAACAAGAGCATTATGTAACCTACTGGAGGGGTAGCAGGCCTGTTAGTAGTCCTTAGAGTTCCAAAGAGTGGGATGGGGGTAAGGGGAACACAGAGTCTCCTGACTGTCACATTAGCTCTCCTGAGGGCCACATTAGCTCTCCTGAGGCAAAGAGCAGGAGATGCAGCCCCGTGAGTAGCCATCTACTCTCAGGGCCCAGAGGAGGCCGGCACTGCACATCTATAGCCAGCTCTGGGAATGGCTTTGGCAGCTGATTTCTCTGCCTGCCTGCCTTCATTAGAGAAAGGAAAGCCATGCACCTCCGTGCCCAGCTGGCTGCAGGAAGGATGTACTAAAAGCCCACCCTCCACCCCCTCAGAGTGTGGTGCCTAAAGGCAGTAGCTACTTTTAGCTGAACCTCCCACAGCCTCTCCTCCACCCACTCTCTTCCTCCTCCCTCTGTGAATTGTGCAGGATGGCAAGAAGGCTGGGCAGTGGGTGCCTTGGCATTGGGATAGAGGCAGAGGAGGAGCTAGGCATCCCTAGGAGGGTCCTGTTAATCCCGGCCTGGCAGGAGGGCTCAGAACAAAGGCAAAATGATGAGACTGCTTTGTGCTTGCGACCCAAACGCAGTGGAGGGATTTATTAATTTCCTTTGGAGCTTGCAACCAGCCGAGGTGCTTGTCTTGTAAATTTAGACTGAACTACTTGGGAAGACACACATTCGGATTAAGAGGAAAGCAACTGGGGCTAGTGGATACTCACTTGATTCTTGACTATTCCTCTTGAACAGTCTTAGGTTTTCCAGTGTGTTTTGTACATCGTCTCGCTTGATTTTCTCTATAGCCCTATGAAGTGGGTAGGGCAGAGATTATCTCCAATTTACAGATGAGAAAAAATGCTCAAAGACTTATTGTCACATAGCTGCTTCCAGCCTGGTTCGGGGTTTAAGCTCTGGAAGTTATAGTGCCACTTAAAGTCACTGCAGACAGCTATATTTTCTAGAAAAGGGGGTGCTGGAGCTGTCCTGCTTCTAATCTCCTCATTGTGGAAGCTGGGGAACTAGGCCCAGAGAAGAAAAGGACTTGCCCAAGGAAATGTAGTACATTTGTAGTAGTGCTGGAATTAGAACATTGCCTGGCAAGAATGAATTCCTGGACCTACAAGATGTGCAAGGCACTGTGGTCTTTCAAGGGTTGTTTGGGAAACCTGTATGGTGTAATGGAAAGCAAAGTATCACAGAACTAGGAGTTATTTTTCAGTTTGGGCGGAAATCGTTTGTGGGTGACTGCCCCAGTGGAGGTCTGACACTCAGTAGGCCCTCTATAAAGATTTGATTGAATGGAAGATGTACACATGAGTAAAAAGGAGGTGTCAATGTGAAGTCATTTGCTGTGTGACCTTGAACAAATCCCATTGTCTCTGTCCCTCATTTCTCTCTGTCATCTTTGGAGGACTCTTTTTTACTTCTCTCCCTTGGAAGAAGAAAGGCCCTATGACCTGGTCCCTGTCTTGGGTGTTTGGTGGAAAGCTGTTTTGTTTTTTGATTTTTCTTTTTTTGGTTTGTTTTTAAATAAGCTTTCTTTTATTTATCCCAAGCTCCATTTCCCATGCAGTCACACACATTGCTATGAATAGCACACTAGCTTTCTCTCTCCTCATCTCCTACAAAGTTAAAGGAGGAAATGTGAAGAAAGCCAAATTAATTGTGTTTTAATTTAGCACCTTCTTAATTTCATCAAGCCATAAACCACCTAGGCGCATGGCAATTAAAAAGCAATTCTTGGCCCCTAGGTCCTTGGCTAGGATTTGTGATGAGCATTACTGGGTTTTCATGATATGATCGAAAATTGTTTTAGAAATTGCAGGTTCTTGCCCAATGAGCTGTGCAGAACAAGTCAACACTCTTCACCTGTACCTGCATGACTTTGTTTGGAAACATCTCACTGCTCTGGGGGCAGGGCAAGAAGATAAAGACTATCATATAGTCTTCTGCTTCTGACACACGTTCTTTTCTCCATTATACTATGAGGTAGCTAAGGCCAAGATTATTCTCCCAATTTTATGGCTAAGGAAATTGAAGCTTGGCGAATTGCTTTGATTGACTCAGGTCAGTACTGCATCTTAAAGGCAGTGGTGTGCTAGGAAGAGCATAGCATATGGAGTTAGGTATTACCAACTCACCAGTACTAAGTGTCTCTGGGCAAGCAATTTATTAAAATTCCTTCTGTAGTTTGCTTCTATGTATTTTGTTGTTTGTTTGTTTTTTGAGGTGGAGTCTTGCTCTGTCACCCAGGCTGGGTTGCAGTGGTACAATCTCAGCTCACTGCAACCTCCACCTCCCAGGTTCAAGCGATTCTCCTGCATGCCACCACGCCCAGCTAATTTTTGTATTTTTAGTAGAGACGGGGTTTTGCCATGTTGGCCAGGCTGGTCTTGAACTCCTGACCTCAAGTGATCCACCCACCTCAGCCTCCAAAAGTGCTGGGATTATAGGCATGAGCCATCACACCTGGCTCTAAGCATTTTTACAAAAGTTAATCAAGATAGAAGAAAGAAGTAAGCAGATGCTACTGGATAACTGAATAAGTTGGCATTGAATCATTAATTGGTACTTTGGTGCATCTGCTGGATCTACAGTAAATTCATCTGGATATCGTATTGTCCAGGGATACATGAGAGGCCTTTCCAAATGAAGAAAAGTGACCCCAGATTCTGCAGTCTTTTGTGACCTACTCAGTTTGGATATTTTCTCTTTGTGGGTCTATCTGACCATATTCTTAAAGACTGGGCCTTGAGCCTAAAAGCTGTCTCTTCACCATTGCCATTTTCAATGGTCATCCCAAAGGATGAGGAAGAAAGATTTGGATAAACTGCATGTCATTTTGCCTCCTTTGATGAAGATTGTATGCCATTGAGGCTAAGTTTATTCCTTTTACTCCAGTTGGTTCAGGCCACTGGGAAAATGAGTGTAGAATGACAGACAAGAGTAGGGAGACAACAACCAATAGTGTGTGAGGGTTAGAGGGGGCCACCCGGGTTGAGACATCTGCAGATGCTAATCCACATGCACATATCTACACACTGACTGTTTGTGGTGTTGCAGGGAAGTAGCAGAGTTCGCCCATAATGTTTAAGCTGAGAAGTGACTGGGTAAGACTGAGAGAAACCCATGCGGCCGGGCGCGGTGGTTCACGCTTATAATCCCTGCACTTTGGGAGGTAGAGGTGGGTGGATCACGAGGTCAAGAGATCGAGACCATCCTGGTCAACATGGTGAAACCCCACCTCTACTAAAAATAGAAAAATTAGCTGGGCATGGTGGCACGTGCCTGTAGTCCCAGCTACTCGGGAGGCTGAGGCAGGAGAATTGCTTGAACCCAGGAGGTGGAGGTTGTGGTGAGCAGAGATCGTGGCATTGCACTCCAGCCTGGGTAACAAGAGCAAAAGACCGTCTCAAAAAAAAAAAAAAAAGAAAGAAAGAAACCCATGCATTGAGCTCCTTCCTTCAATGTACTGCTGGGGAAACTGAGGCCTAAGGAGAGGCAGGAACTTGCCCAAAGTCTCAGAATTTGTCCTTGATCTTTGTTCAGTCTCTCTGTTCAGCCATTGGCTAATTTACCTTATATTTGTGAGGCTCTTTAGATGAATCAAGGGTGGCTAAGCCTCTTGGGAAGAGCACCTGTGATTACCACATTCAGGAAGTGACAGAGATGAAATTTGAACCCAGGTCTTTTGTCCGGCTTAAGAGCAGATTGACCCAGACTTGAAGGAAAGCTGCTAGAAACAAACTGATGAGGAAGAAAATTGGTTCAGCTTTGCTGTCTATCTATGCTCTATGCCCATAACTTCACATACACATACATGATAGATCATATGTGATGAACACTTATGCATACTCAGACACATGGAATGTATTTGCGACATACATGGGACACACAGATGGAGCATATTTTCACATCAGCACACACATTCAGTTAAACACGGGAGGAATATCACACTTGCACATTCTCAGCACAGGCAGGGTACACACACAGGAACACACATGAGAGATGCTTGTACACATCTGCATGTGTGATGAGCGCACATGGATAGGTATAAGGCACAATTGTGCACCCACATACATTTGGGGCATGCTGAGATTCACTCTCAGATATACTCTTACCCCAGGACATGCACTCCTATACCTGAGATACACAGTCCTAAAGACATATTTGGGCATACAATACTCCACACTTGAGTGTTGAGTCACTCTTGAACACGTCTATGGGACAAATTCACATGCCCTACACAGCCCTGTGGGACATATTTTGATGAAGAACACATCCTTCCCTTAGGGCTGCTAGCTGTCACTTTCTTCCAAGTGGGCATGACAGGGAACTTGTCCCAGCTGGTGGGCCTCCATAAGTTTGCTCTGGCTCCCCTTTAACCTTGAAATTAGACTTGAGAGGGCAGTAAGCTCGGTAAAAATGGATGTTTAAGATGGCATGTGCTGTAGAAGGCTCTGTAAGGCAAACAGAGTTCAGAGCAGAGCCCTCAAATGTGAGTTAACAGGCAGATGCAGAAGAATGGAAAAAGCAAATTGTCACTGATCAATGCAGAAAGCTTGAGCCTGCTCCTTCATCCTCCAGTTCACTTACAAACCACTGTGGAGTGATATGGTTATGAAGCAATGTCCCAGAAGGCCTAAAGTCACTGAATATTAAAGTTCATCTTTCTTGCAAATGAAATAACAACCTGGACTAGAGCAAATGTATCTAAATTGTAGGTGTTAGGGTGTGAGGGGAAGTGGTTGGATGCAAAGCGGGAGATCCATTTGGGCAGTGACCCACCCTCTCCTGGGTTAATGGCTGCCTGAGACCAGCCACATCCTTAATGACCACAACCTAGCCCCTAGGCACAGCAGCTTGGGCCATCTGGCCCCACTAATGAAGACATCTATTTTTAGAGTGCCTCAAGCTGGAAACCAGGTCATGGTGTCCTGGGGAAGCCTTTGTGGTCCTTGATACCAAAGGCTGGAGCTGGAAAGATGAGGCCCTAGATTGGGTCTGGGTGAAGGGTGGGAAGCAGGGAAACAGGTAGCTGGGGTTATACCAGGCTTGCCTGGGAACAGCATCCTCAGATCCTCAATTGGGTTACTATTAACTATAATAACCTCATGCCTGTTTTTCATCTTTGGCTTTGAGGTCAAGAAACATGAATTTCAGTTGCTACTCTGCCTCTTGCAGTCTGTCTCAGTCATGTTCCTCTCTCCTGTCTGAGTGTTACTTGCTTTATTTATAAAACATCCAGTATTGCCCCAGATGATGGAAAGGTCCAGCTAGGCTAAGAGTTGAGAAAATATTTTGAAGATATACTTTTCTCCACACATAAAGCTGCATCATCACTGTCCTTAAGCTGGATTCAAAGCCTGCCAACAATTAGACCCGACTCCTATTGGAGTAGCTGTAGACAAAAGGCCGAAAAAAAAAAAGGAGCCAATAGAGCACACCTTCATGGAGTCAGGTTGGTCAGAGTCATGCTGAGATTACCCCCACCTATACAGATGCTTTTCAATTCCAGGTCAGTCCTATTGGGAAAGAAAACATTTGCAGCATTTAGGGGGTCATGTAGGTTTGGCTTCTCAGGAATCCCTTAGGTAATGAGAGAAGGGGAGGTGTCAGGAGCAGGGACTTCTTCCTAAACTAGGAAAAGCAAGGCCAGATCACCTGTACCTGCCATCTACCAGAGGAGGCAGCCTAGAGTGCCAGCTCTGGCTCTTATAAAGTGTTTGTGCTCATGGCCATTTTATCTGCTTTGCTGAGGAACTAGACTATGTAGTTCAAGTTTCCCCCTGCTGCAGACATTGTGTGCGAAGTTCTGAGCCTCAGTTTTCTGGTCTGTAGAATGAGCTTAACCATAGTCTCTCATAGGAGTTTTAAGTGCAAGAATTCATTGTGACATAGGATGTGAAAAGTGTCTTGTAAAATGTTGAACATGTGTTCCTGCTGTTTGGATTGTTAAGATTTGATCCAGATTGTGAGTACACATAGTTTGGAGGTAATTGAGAAACTTCATTTCTCTACCCCTTACCCATACTGTTCTTTTAAGCCATTATTATATCCATTTTACAAATGGGGATGCTGAGGCTCAGAAAAAGGAGAGACAAGTCTGAGGTCACAGAATCTGAGCTAGTGGTGGATTCAGAACTAGAAGTCATGCCTTCAGATTCTCAACCCAATGTAATCTGGCCCTGGGCTGCCAGCAATTAATTCCAGTGCTAAAGGAAGCTGCCAGAGGCTACTTAAGTGAGTATATGTACAAACTTAGAGTTTTTCTCTGATAAGCAGTACAGGGGCTCTCTGGGGCACCGCTTTACCCAGCAGTTTCCCTCTTTGCCCAAGAGAGACACACTGATTGACCCTTCATCCCTCCCACAGCAGCTCGTGTCCCACTGTCTCCTGCATGTTGGAAGCAGTGAAGAATTGGAGATATTAGGCAGTTGTGAGAAGCAATCCTGCTGCTGGTTTAAGCCACTTCAGTACAGACAATAGAAGAATTCCTGGAGGCACTTAATCCGCCTTGGTCACCTCCACTCCCTCACAATTTCTTGGGTACCCCTGACCTGCCTAAGGGGTGGGCTGAAAGGGATCTGAGGAAATATGTTTGATTTCTGGAGGATTGTGTTAACAGTTGAGGGATAATATTATGGAAATAATCCAAGAACCAAAGCTGAGAGTGTCTCTGGAGACCAATTGGGCTGAATTTCACCTGGACTCAATGTGGACATTAAAACCCAGCTGGGCTTACTTTTTCTTTCTTAGTGTAATCTTCCTTTGTAGACCACAGATTCTTGTGCTCCATCAGATTTTCTGGAATCTTTGTAGCTTGCTTATTTTTGCTATTCTGAACCCCAAAGAGGGAAGGGGTAGACACATTGAGTGGAGTGATGAGAAGAAAAAGATGGAGGAATCTGGTGAGCTCAGGCCTTGAGGGCTAGGCATTGGAGGAAAACGCCTTGTTTCTCTCTTCATTTGTATTGGTGCTAATGCATTATTTTCCTGTCTTCCACTGGTTGGCTGTGGGAGCCTAATCCAATCTGTTGTTATCTTCACTTTTGCTGCTTCAACCTGCAAGATGACTACAGTAGTCATTTTGAGGGATGTCTTCTGTGGGATAGGATAATCAGTGGGGCAGGGAAGTGGGGCAGGAAAAATGCAGTGCTTTAGGAAAAATGGGAAGAGGCACTTTATTTTCTTCAAATTTGAGAGCCCAGAGAGGTGAATAGAAAAAGATTAGCTGGCACAAGACGTAGCCATGCAGTTTCCTAATCTCTTTTGACCATAGATATCAGTTATTAAATTTTATTTTTGGATAGGAAATATATTCACATGATTCAAATTTCAAAAGGTCCAAGAGAGTGCACAGTGAAAAATCTCCCTCCCACCCCCTACCCTCTGCAGAGGCCACCAATGAGTCTTTCCAGGAAAATGTTCTATGGATGTATAAACAAATATGAATATATTCTTCTTTCTCTTTTTATGGTAATACACTACAGACATTGTTCTATACCTTGCTATGCTTTGGATAGTCTTTGATACTTCATTGGATTTCACTTTTTGGGGATGTGAAGGTGTGCTGTGGAATATAGAGGTTAAGAGCACTGATTCTAGAATGAAACTGGGTTCTGGCTCTATGACCTTCAACAATTCATTTTTTTTTCTGAACTTTGGTTTCCTTATCTTTAAACTAGGGATCAAACAAGTTATTATGTGTAAAAACTTAGATTTGTCTCTGACACATAGTAAGCATTCAATAAATGTTAGCCATTTTTTATTATTAAGGAAAAAAACCCGCTGGACCATGCGTCAGTAGATCTAGGTTTTCTTCTGGCCTCTATGCTCCTGGGCTAGCTGGGTAACTTCCTTTGTTCGGGCGTTAGTTTCCTTACCTTTAAAATGGAACAACTCATCCCCACTCTGCTTATCCCCAGGATTTCTGGGAGGATCCAGTGAGCTCATGAATATGAAGGCAACTTAGCAATTGTGATGTTCTGAACAGATGGAGGAAGTACTACTTAATATTTTCGTTGACAATACTTTGGGTGGCTTGAACCCAGTTGTCTGAACTGGGTGGAAGAGGCAGTATTTTTCCTTTGCCAGTGGAACCCCAAAGCCATCCCTATACTGGAGTTGTATTTTGAGTGGGGGATAGCCCATGACATAAATTTAAAATATTCAGGTTTTTTCTTCTGACCTTTTTAATTCTACCCCATCCCTCTCCTGACTTCCTTGTTTCTATTTTTTTTTTTTTTTGCCACCCCAACCTTGTCAAAACCTGCTCTTAGAAGCAAAACAGCAGCATATGTCAAAGATGACCTCAACTTTCCATTCGAAATAATTTAATACAACTGGGTCAGAGAGGAGCTGGATCTGCTCAAGTTAATACAGCAAGACTGGAATCAAGCTAGACCTGGAGCCCATTCTTCCCATCCCAGTTTTTTCTACTGACATTTGCATTTTAGTGTGAAATTGAATTTGGGATTCCTTAACAAAAAACATCTGGTGGTGAGGAAGATTCTGGAAGTATCTTGACCCATCTTTCATACTGAAGTGTTCTTATCCCTTAATCTTCAGGGTCAAGACCTATTTGGGACCCTGAGCAGGTAGGGGAAGGCAGGTTCTGTTTGTAGTACTGAAGGATGATGTCTGTAGAGCAGTGGGAGAGAAGAGCACCAGAAAACGTTGAAAACAACCTGCTCAGGAAGAAAATATTAGTAGTTCTTTATATATTAAATTGTGAATCTCATTGTTACTTAATTTCTATTTTTGTGGAGTTTTTTTTATAAAACACATACATTAGTATTTAAATACTGGGATAGGGGTTTCTTATTTTTTGTTTGCTGAGATAAGGTCTCACTCTGTTGCCAGTCTGAAGTGCAGTGGCACGATCTCGGCCCACTGCAACCTCTGCCTCCCGAGTTCAAGTGATTCTTCTGCCTCAGCCTCCCGAGTAGCTGGGACTATAGGCACGCGCCACCACGCCTGGATAATTTTTTGTATTTTTAGTAGAAATGGTTTCACCATGTTGGCCAGGATGGTCTTGATCACTTGACCTAGTGATCCACCCACCTTGGCCTCCCAAAGTGCTGGGATTACAGGCGTGAGCCACCGTGCCCTGCTCCTGTTTTTTTTTTTTTTTTTTTTTAATAAATTGTGTATTTGAGGTTTACAACATGATGTTGTAATATATATAATCATGTAGAAAGATAGTCAAATGGTTACTATAGTGAAGCATATCTGTCATTTCACAGTTACTTTTTTATGACAAGAATAGCTAAATGTTTGTTTTTTTGTTTTTGTTTTTTGAGATGGAGTTTCTCTCTGTTGCCCAGGCTGGAGTGCAGTGGCATGATCTTGGCTCACTGCAACCTCTGCCTCCTGGGTTCAAGCGATTCTTCTGCCTCAGCCTCCTGAGTAGCTGGGACTACAGGTGTGTGCTACCACATCTGGCTAATTTTTGTATTTTTAGTAGAGAAAGGTTTTCACCATATTGGCCTGACCTCGTGATCTGCCTGCATCGGCCTCCCAAAGTGCTAGGATTACAGGTGTGAGCCACTGCACCTGGCCATATTTTTGTTTTTAACATTAGAGGTATATGATCCAAAAACTATTGGCTACCATTCTACTAAGACTATAGGCTTGGTTTCTAGACTTGGTAGCTCTGCTGCTAACTAGCTTGATGCCTTAGGCAAATTTTCTCATGGGAGCCTTATTTTTCTTACCTGTAAGAAAGGGAGGACTGAACTAGGTGTTCTAACTGGTTACTTGGAAATCTCCAATCCTGACCACCTCTGAGTATAAGAATACACTGCCTTTGGGGCTCTTGAACCGAGACAGTTAAAAAGTGTTCAAGCCCTGCTTGTCACCTTACTAAATGCTTTGTCCTTCTCTCAGCTGCCTTGGTTTCTTTCCCTTCTCCACCCTCACTACTTTTACCTAGCCCAGACTGGCAGATGCTTCCTTACATAAGTTTGGCAAACCTACTTGACATTGTTTTGTTACAAGCACAACCACTTTTCCTACAGACACAGACCTGGTGCCATCCCTCCTGAGCTCTGAGGGTGTGTCTGATTTTGCTTGTATTTTGTCCTCTCTGACAGCCTAGGTTTAGTTGTTGTATCCTCTCTCTAAGTCCTTGGCAACAAGGTCTGAGGGGAAGCCAGCTGAGCCAGTTTGAGTTCCTTAGAGCCTAACCCAATGGCTGCTCACTGAATGCCTCTGCCACCTGCTCATCCAGGACTGGGCTAGACATGTTTAGGAGAACATAGTCCATTCCTGAGCATAAAAGGCTTCTGACATGGACTAGAGGCATTGCTAGGTGCCTTGGCCTTGGCCTTGTCTTTTCTCTCACTGTGAGCCAATAGGCAGAGGGAAATCATTGCACCACTGGAAACTATCTTCCACTTTTTGATGGGCTGTTTAAATGCAGATGTCCTCTCTGGACTGTAAAAACTCCCTAGGAGATACTTACATTCTGTTTGGAAACAAATGCCAAGGTCTAGAGTTTTTACAAGTCTGTGTCCTTGCTGGGCATGCTCAGTAGCTTAAAGGTGGTTTCAGTTACTTGAGATACATTTATTTTTCCTGCTTCTTCTCTAGATATAGGAACAGGTCACAGTGCTCTTGACTAAATGTTGTTCCTGTTCTTGCTGCTGTAAACCAGATGGCCACATTTAAGGACATTAGAACCATTAGTTCCAACCTATCTCCTCCCCTGCTCCTCCCCCTACCTTCAGCCCTCCTTTTGCTACAAGATTTTAACACGACATCTGTCAAATGGATAAAAAATGATTTTCCCTTCTTCTCTCTGTCTTGCCCACCCACCCTCTGCCTGTGGTGTTGAGTATAGAACTATGTGTGTGGGAGGCATGGAGGACAGATTCTTCATGTAGTTCTAGCCCCCTCCTCCTACCTTCTGGAAACAGAGGAACCCCACCCCTGCCTAGAAAACTCCAAGGCCTGGCTTCAAGTCATAGTCCAGGAAAAGTTAAAGCTCCCAGGACTGGTGTTAAGGGGACTACATGAAGAAATTCAGGAGCCCAGATGCAGACCCTAAGATAGGTCTGGGTCATCTAAGGGATTTGTGGCTATTAGAGCATCCCTGCCTATTCCCTAGGCTTGCCCTGGTCAACTCCCATATCTCAGGGTAGTAAGGCAACAAAAGACTCCAGTGTGTGGCTGAAGCTTGACATTCACACCAAGTCCAAGAAGATGAGTATGACTCCCAGGGCAGGAACATTTTAGGTATGTGATCCAAGCTGGCTCAACAGATGAGTGAAGGTCAGGGTAGCCTCAAGCTTGAGATGGCATGTTCTGACTCAGCAACTCATGGAGAGGGCATTGCTGAATCCATTATTATTTTTACTAACCATTTGTCTCTTAGAATATCGGAGGTTGCCCTGGGGAGATTGAATACAGCTCTAGGAAATTGCTTCTAGATTATAGCACAGAGAGATACTGCTAGAACTTTTTGTTAGAACTAATGGTGGTTTCAGTGCCTGAAGACTGGGACAGGAATGGGGGTGGAACAGAGCAGAAGCATAGTCTCTCAAGACAGGCTGGGAGAAATCCTTTCAGAGAGGTCACCATAATTCTTCAGCCTGCCTGGAATCTGACACAAGAAGGATAAGCCTAGAGATGGAGTTCCAGAGATTATAGTTTCTTCTGAGTGGCCCAGTGCAGTAAAGGGAAATTATTGTACTATAAAATCTCTGGTCCCAGAAAGATTAATACAGTTGGTTTCAATATGGCATGCAATTCAGAATCATTCAGGTTGCTTGTTATTAATAAATATATTAGGGTAGTTCTGAGCAGGGGTCTGTGGACCTCACAGTAAAAAACTCTGGTGTAATGGATCAGAATTGCCTGAGTCAGGCCAAAATATCCCGGAATAACTTGACAGTAACTCCTGTTTCTAAGACATTTTGGAGATACAAACTAGTGCTTACCAGATTGGGAGCTGTTCTAGTATAGGACCTTCTCTAGCTAACATGACCTAGGTTGGCCATTCAGAAACATGTCTTCTCTCTGATCTGTGCAATTCTTGGCCCATTTGGCTGCATTTTCTTTAAAGTGGATCATTTTCTCAACAAGACCAAGTTCTTAACATTGTGCCCTTTGAGGTAGCAGCTGGGTCTCACTTCAGAAACTCTTGGGCCCTTTTGGTTGAGCTACTAGCTTGGGTTTCTTACCATCTATTGCTAAGGTCCAGACCAAGCAAGCAACAACCCTTATCTCATCTGTTGGGTCACCATTAAAGCTGAGATCACCTTTTAACTTCCTTTGGAAGAAGTACAGGAAGAAACTGTTCTTTGTTATTATCTTAGAATAAATGAGAAAGTATTCCAGATGACTCATGCCCTAAGTGGCTTCTCTGGGTTTCCCAAGCTAAAAGGTCCTGGAAAGTTTGAATTGGCTTATGACCACTGTCCATATTGGCCTCTAGATCAGGTGATCTGTCTTGCTCAAGGCTGACCCCCACCTAGGCTTACCTTTTGTGTCTTACCTTTTGTGTGGCTGAGCAGTAGATCTTTCATTTTATTAAAGTGAAAACCGGATGGTATAATGGGATATTGAAGGAAGCTGATGTCTAATGACTCACAAATCACACACCCAAATTAGGAAATAGATGATTGTGTCATGAAAAGATATATTTATATACTTCCTTTCAGCACATTTAGAGTCATTATCACTTGAGTGCATTAATTATTCTGCTCAGAAATGACATTATTTACTTATGGGCAATAGCAACACCTACATTTGAAACTAGAAACAATCAAGTGCGAAGTGTTAAATCTTGAGGAGAAGAAAAAGCAACTCTTGGGATATTTTTTATGTTCATAGTGGGATTTTTCTTACCTGGTATCTATCTCTGTTTCTTTCCCTGGTGATCTTTGGGTACCTGTGCAGATATTTAGCAAAAACTAGCCTGCCACAGAAGCCACCTGGCAATAAATCCTGGCAACAGTGGACTGGCATATAGGACAGCTGGGTGTATATTATGTAAACAATTTCCTTGGTCCCATAGATTGGTCTGCCACCTGACAGAGATGCTTACTCTGTTGCCGTGTTTTGCCTCAGAGTTTGTTTGCTTTTAGAACTCAAGTCAGAACTTTAGATAGAAGATAAAAATTGTTCATTGTGGATTAAGCTTATGTTTTAGACCTATCATTCACAAGTATACGCTTGGGTTATTTGAAGAATAACAGTCTGGTTAACAACTTGAATAACTTTTCCAAATTTTCATTTTCTGCTTATCTTAGGTGGATAAGGTTACTAAAAGAGGCAAAGAGAGAGAAAGGATACAGCCTAGAGTCATCAGAGAAGGGATTAAGGAGTAGGTCGGCCAAGATCACACAGCTAGGAAGAAGCACCCTGGCTCCAGTATTGCTACACATAACCTTTGGCTAAGGGTATGGCCAAATCAGAGGCACAGAGGTAGGATTGATTATTATTTTATTGGAGGTAGTAGCAGGCTATCCAGTGAAATATGGAGCAGACAGTAGGAAATGTGGGACTGGAGGTGAGTGACAGCTGATGTCATGAGAAGGACACAAGAGACTCATTTTGGCAAGAGTAATGGAAAGCCCCTGCCTATTTAGAGACAAAGGTTGGATCTAGAGATGAGGCTAGATTAAGGAGAGCTTTGAGAGAGTGGGGAATTACTGAAGCTTCTTGAGCTTGAGGAGTGGCACTCACTACCAAAAATGCTTTAAGAAATGCATCATTGAGGAGTAGCTTGAGGAAGAGACAGACCTGTAGGGGCCAGGGAAGCCAGCTGGAAGACAGTTTGAGCTAATGAGGACCTGGATAGGACAGTGGGAATGAAGAGAATGGGTTGTATCTGAGAGAGATACATGAGGAAGAAAGAAATAGCAGGCCTAGAAGATTTTCCTTAAATGGGAAAAATTGAGAAGGAGGGGGAATGGGGAATATTATGAATTTTGCATTTTATTGGAGGCAGTAGCAGGCCATCCAGTGAAATGTGGAGCAGGCAGTAGGAAACATGGGACTGGAGGTGAGTGAGAAATGATGTCATGAGAAGGATGATTTATCTGAAGAACTAAATGGAGAGAACAAAAAGCAAAGGTCCCTATTGACTTTTGAATGCAGCAGTCAAGGGTTTAACTGGGAAGCCCATTTCTCAATTTTCCCAGCCAGTCTGACTATGTTGCCAGTAATGCTTGCGTGAGTTATCTTCAGGAAAAAAAATTCTCATTTTTTTTTTTTTTTTGAGCAGAAAGCAGTAAAAGCATCCTATCAAGCACAAAGAAGGGTGAGGAGAAATAAGCTGAAATAATGAAATCCCTGTCCTTTGCAGAGTAAGTGTTAGCCTCAGTAGAATACTAGAGCTGGAAGAGATTTGAGAAGTCATCTATATGGTTCCTGTCTGTCACTTGACAGATAAAAAAACTGAGACAGGCTGAGCATGGTGGCTCATGCCTGTAATCCCAGCACTTTGAGAGGCCGAGGCAGGTGGGTTGCTTGAAGTATGGAGTTTGAGACCAGCCTGGCCAACATGGTAAAACCTTGTCTGTACGAAAAATACAAAAAGTTAGCCTGGTGTGGTGGCAGGCGCCCGTAATCCCAGCTGCTCTGGAGGCTGAGGCAGGAGAATTACTTGAACTTGGGAGGCAGAGGTTGCAGTGAGCCGAGATTGCGCCAGCTAGGCGACAGAGTAAGCCTCTGTCTCAAAAAGAAAAAGAAAAAAAAAAAAAACCACAAAACTGAGACAGGGAAAAAGAGACCTGTCCAAGATCATTTGGTAAGTTACTGGCAAATTTTCTTCCAGTAGCTAATCTGAGACTTTGCTGTACACGATGGTACCTCGTAGCTATTATTGGGGCAGCCCGAATCACACCTTTCCAGAAATAGGAAGGATGGTTATCCTTTAACACTTTGGGTAAAATAGCCAGAGTCTGTTTTCAAAGCTGTATTAAAAGAATATCTAGCTTTTTCAGCAGAGAACGTAAAATCTCAGCTTGTTTTAGATATGCTTAAAGGAGCAAGAGAAAATAATTTGCTCTTGTCCAAGTTTAGCTTTTAAGGAGAAGGGGGCTTCTGACAGGTTATGGGCAAACACCAAACTGAGAAGACCTCATAGGCAAACTCCTGTCATGTCCCTCCTTTTCCTCCTATGAAGCTTCTTGGAAGGCAGTTCCAGCTCATCAACCTTCATGGCAATTGGCATATTTGCTATTTCACACAACATCCGAGGTTCATATTTTTTAACCCGTTCTCCCTTCTGCTTCTTATTATTAAAACACTAATATTTCTGACAGCCACCAAGGCTAATAATTAAATATCTATTTTGGAGATGGTGCTGTTGAGCTAGAAGGTAAGAACAAGAAGCTTTAGACAAGTGACATGGCTCTAGAAAACTGGGTGACAGCCATAATCCCAAGTTTTTTCCTGTGTTAACACAGCCAGACATTGGGCAAGCACTTTATATGATCCAAAACACCCTTTTTCAGACATTTACCAACCACTGAGGAAGGCCATGTAGAAAAGCAGGGAATGCTAGAGGCAGGGAGCACAACATACGGTGTGGCACGGGAAATCTATGAAGAATGAGGCATCAGAAGAGGAAAGAGTAGAGCCTACGCTAGGGAAAGTCCATTAGGGCAGTGGTTCTCCAGATGTGATTCCCAGACCAGCAGCATTGGCATCACCTGGGGATCTGTTTGAAATGCAGGTTCTCAAGCTACACTTCAGGCCTACCAAATCAAGACTCAAGACCTATGCAGCCCAGCAACCTGTGTTTTAAAAAGCCCTTTGAGGAATGGAGAATCACTGCTGTAGGTCATTCACAGGGTGAGCCGGTCCCCCTCCCTGCATTTGACAGGTACCATGGGGGACTGGCAAATAGCAAAGGTATAGAATAAGATTGAAATCAGTTCTACCACCTACTGATTGGATGACTGTGGGCTACTGATTTTATCTCACAAGGTATCTTCAGTAAAAATGGAGCTGTCAATGCTTACCTTGGAGAATTATAGAGATTGAAATCACCAAAGAAAGTCCTTAATCTAATTTGTGGCATAAGTTTTTTACAAATGTAAGCTTCTCTTGCTTCGTCCTTCCCTTTCTTTCTCTTTTACTTTCCTTCTATCTTTTCCATTCCTTCTTTTGTTCCCACTGAAAGGGTCCACTGGCCACCCCAAGTTCACTGCAAACACATGCCTTTTTTGGTCACAGAGACCAGCCTTAGAGCTTGGACTCCCTGTGCCTCCAGGGTACAGCAATCATATTTCCAGATTAAAAATCAAGGCACATAGTAACAGCTGATAACAGATATATCTACTTTGGGGATCAATGATATAGAATATTTGGTATTAGGATTGTCTTTGGAAATCTGGATACAAAGAAATAATATCCTATTCCGTCTTTAAGCATAATGCAGGACTCTAACCCTCTCCATTCTCTTATTTATGTCCAAAAGTTTCTTTGATATGGGAGTGGGAAACACTGTGTGTCCCACTCACTTGTAAGTCTGAGCAAGAGCCACCCTGTATTTAGTGCTTCCTCTGAAATGTCCTGGGGATTGGGAATTTTTTTCTTAGAAGCCACAGTACTGCTGTCTTAAGGCTCAGAGCTCTTTGAGTACCTTGCTAGAATAATACTGCTCCATCTTCTGGCTTTATAATAGGCTTGCAAGATGAAGGATGGTAACAGTTGGATTTTGGCGGGGAGGGGAATATAAACCAGTTTGGGAATAGAGAATATAATCTCTGCTATAGCTACTCCCAAATTGCCTTTTCTTGGTTCTCTTTTATAGCTCTGTACCATTTGGTAATGTTGATGAGCTCTTGCTGCTTGAAACTCTTGTCTTTTGACTTTTGAGAGATTATACTCCTTGGTATCCTAATGATGTGCTAACAGCATCATTTACTTTTTTTTATATAGCTCTTTTTCTGTTCCTTACCTCACATTCCATCTTTAAGCATAAATCTCATTTTCCCAAGGTTTCTGGCCTTCTTAGCACATTTTTCCAGGGCAAAGGTTTTGATTTTCACAATTTCTTCTGGGCCATTGATTCTGAAACCTGTATATCTATATACCCTAATCGCTCTTGAGTGTTACACCCATCTGCATGTCCTGCTGTCCCCCCATATTTAACAGCTTAAAAAGAAAATTTGTCATCTCTTTGCAAAGCCAAGCCAACATTTCCTCCTAACTTACACTTACGCTTTAAATGACATTTGTACCCCAAAGTCAACTTTGACCTTTTTTTCTTCAAACTAGATTCAAGGTCCTCCAAACATGATTTTGCTCACCTTTTTAGCCATCACTTCCAACACTCCCCTTTCACAACCCTACCCTCTCCAAACTCCACTACTTGTTTACCTTCATATTTCCCAGGGTTTTTATCTCTGAGACTTTGCTTAATCTCATTTCTCTGCCTCAAATGCCCCTCCCTTTCCATCTGGTACAATCCCATCCATTCTTTAAGGGCTATCGTCATTGCTGCACAAAACCTTTCTAGAGCCCAATACCCCTGTATAATCCATCCTTTCTCTGAAGTCTTGTACTAGGCCAGAACATGCCAGGCACTGTGCATCCAGCATCTCAGTTCACCCTCTCTATAACTCTGCCTGTGAGGCAAGCATTATTACCACATTTTGCAGATGAGAAAACTGAGGCCCAAGGTTGTATAGTTAGAAACTCTTGTCTTTGGCTTTTGTGAAAGTATACTCCTAGATGTCCTAACTACATACTGACAATTACATTTCAGTTTGTCTCTCTGACTCCTCTTCTATTTTCCACCTTCTATTGTCATTGCTACTTTCTAAAGTAGTAAAGACCAGAATTGAAGGTAGGTTTGCCTGCCCATAACCACCTTTGCATTCTGCTGGAAAGACATGCATTGTTTGTACCTGGAAACCCTTTGTTCTTCAGATAAGAACTGAAGGTGAATCACAGTGAGCAGATCCCTGCACACAGTAGGAGCTCAATGAATGAATGTTGGATGGAAGATGGATGAGCAGAGCAAAGTACATTTAAATGAAAAAAATTGTAGCAAGTTAAAAGTTAATTCTGTACACAAATGGCAGATTTGGAACCAATTTCCAGGTTAAGTTTAGTTAACATTTTAAAAACAACTCAGAAGATGAGGGAGGAATATCCCTTTGCTCCTGCTTGTGTTTGTGAGGAGAGAACATGGGAGCCCCACACAGCTGTTACCCCTTCTGGATTAGCATTCCTCTCACCTCCATGCACATACGTGTCAGCTCTCAGTTCAGTGTTGTATAGCTTACAAAGCAGATGATAGAGTAGAATTATCCCCATTTTATAGGTGAAAGAACTGAGACCCAGAGGCAGCATAGTTTATAAGTTAAGAGCAGAGTCTCTAGAGTCAGACTGTTCCTGTATTGGAGTAATGGCATCAGTAGTTATTGGCTGTGTGAACTTGGGCAAATTATTTATCTTTTTGAGCTTCAGCTTCCTCATCTGTAAGATAGGAATAATAACAGTTTTTTCTTAAGGGATTGCTGTGAGGCTTAAATGAGTTAATGTATATAACATGTTTAGAATAGTGCCTGACATATAGTAAGTGCTCTGTATTAGCTAACATCACAATTATCATTACACCTTTAGCTAGTAGTAGAACAAAGTCTTAATTTCAGACTATTTTTTCTATCTATCTTCTCTCTCTATGGTATTATGTTAGAAACAAATCACTGATCTAGGAGGCTGACCGCTTGATGACTGTAGGCAAGTTACTTATTTTAACAAAAGTAACAATCAGGTTTAAACCTGATCTATATAATGAGGGCATGAAGGTGACGATCTTTAAAATTCTGTTCAATTCTGACAGTCATTGATTCTAAGTAGGCTCTGACAACAGGCTTGCAAGTTGGTTAGTTGTTTTTGTGACCACTGGGTCCTGGATTGGCTTTGTCCAGGGTATAGGTGAGCCCTGTGACCTGAGGGCCTAGGTATAGCAGCTGGACTAAATGGGGGACAAAAGTCAACTATATGCTTCTGGGAAAAGCCAAGCATGGAGTTCCTAAAAAGAAGACTGCAAAGTAAAAAAAATATAGACAGTGAGATCAGCCTGACCTGGGCCTGAGGGAACCTCAGAGAGCACCACAGATAGTGTCCTGAGCAGAAGGTTGGTAATTGATGCTGAGATACTCTTTGACCCTTGATAAAAAAAAGCTATGGATATAGCGTCAAACCACAGGTCTTAATGTTGCTCTGGGTTGGGGCTGTATGTGCTTATTGAGTTCTAACAATGCCCACCTGGGACCCATCTTTTCCAGGAGAAGGGAGACTTCTCTATAAAAATGTACTTTGGTATGCCAGTGACCAGCTATTCTTTTTCTTCATTGAGGCCAAAACAAGGAGAAATGACTTTTAGTACAATTGGAAGAAAGTAAGTTCAACATAAAAATGAATGTCCTCAGTGTCAGGGGCAACTATGATTAACAGTGGCTGTCTAGATCTCCTTCTTTAGGGTTCTTTAAGAATAGGAGCGGCTGGGCGCAGTGGCTCACGCCTGTAATCCCAGCACTTTGGGAGGCAGAGGTGGGTGCATCACAAGGTTAGGAGTTCGAGACCAGCCTGGCCAAGATGTTGAAACCCCATCTCTACTAAAAATACAAAAATTAGCTGGGCGCGGTGGCACATGCCTGTAATCCCAGCTACTCAAGAGGCTGAGGCAGGAGAATTGCTTAAACCTGGGAGGCGGAGGTTGCCGTGAGCCGAGATTGCGCCATTGCACTCCAGCCTGGGTGACAGAGTGAGACTCCGTCTCAAAAAAAAAAAAAGAAAAAGAATAGGAGCCAACTGGTTTATGATATCATAGATGGAATTCAGTATAGATAATGAGTAGACACTGGTAGTACAATTTGATAAGCATACGAGCACACGAAGTTAGAAGACTCAGCTTCATAATGTATTACTTGTCTTATTGGCTGAAGGACCAGGTCACCTTTCTGAGCCTCAGTTTCCTCATCTTTAAAATATAGGTAATTGGCCAGGCACAGTTGCTCACACCTGTAATCCCAGCACTTTGGGAGTCTGAGGCGTGTGGATCACTTGAGGTCAGGAGTTTGAGACCAAACTGTCAACATGGAGAAACCAACTTTACTAAAAGTACAAAAATTAGCTAGGAGTGGTGGCACGTGCCTGTAGTCCCAGCCACTTGGGAGGCTGAGGCACCGGAATCACTTGAACCCAGGAGGTGGAGGTTGCAGTGAGTCAAGATTGTGCAACTGCACTCCAGCCTGGGCAACAGAGCAAGATTCTGTCTTAAAAAATAAAAATAAGTGAATGAATGAATGGATGAATGGACGGTAATAGTGAGGCCCAGTTTATTCCATAAGGATCAAGTGATGTAGATGTGAAAACGCTTTGCAAAGAGTAAAGCATGAGGTATTTGAAAGGTGGTGTTGTAAAAGGTCCTGCTGGAAATTGCTTCTGTATCCATCCTGAAGAGCTCTCCCTATGCTTTACCTTCCGTGGAAGGCACAAAGATGAATCCTGAGCCATGACAGATACATCAGGCAGGATCTGAACAGAACATGTTAACTTAAGTCAAATATCAGTGTGTGTATGTGTGTGTGTTCATATATATGTGTTCATATGTGTTGTGCATTTATTTTGAGACCCTAGGGTTATTCTGTGGCTAGCATGTTGGAGGGCAGATATATGAGAGAGGATGTATATTCCATAGACTATCTCTGTTTTCTTGAAGTTTGTTTTAGTTTTGGTCTTATGGAGCCATTATTGCCTTGAGGAAAGTAGGCTGATGGAAAAGCTGACTTCTAGAGGACTTGTTCAGAAATTCAGTGCTGGAGAGAGAGTGCTTGAGTCTCTTTGCCTGACAGGCCATGTGTTCTCTATTCTGGAATCTATTACCCCAAATGCTGAGAAGACGGATGGCCCATACAAGCTGGAAGAGTTGAGGGAAAAAGAACAAATAACACAGTGGTCAGGATGGTAGAGAGGCAGACTAACCCCGCATCCTATTTCTGTCACTGTGCTCAGATGAGTTTGATAAATGTGTGTTTGCTCGTATGGCAGTGAGATAGATGTTTGCCTGCTCTTCTGTGGAGCCCAGTCCTGCTGGCCATGAAGTCTAGTGAGCAGGGTTAGGGTCTATTCCATGCACAGGTCCTTCCTTGCTGGGTGATCTCTAACTCATCTGTTCACTTCCTTGTTGTTCAGTTTTGCCATCCATCAAATGCGGAAGTCATCCCAGACCTCTCTCCCTACTGTATCTCCCAGGTTGGTTATGCAAATTGCTTAGAGAATCTGTGTTAAAGTTGAGTTTCTTGGGTGCAAAGCATCACAGAAAGCCACATTCTTTTCTACCCATGACCTCTCTGGATGGCATCATGTGTGAGTGAGAGCAGGAGGCTGCAGGACTGGGGTCCATTATGTGTGAGGAATGTTATGGTCTGTTACCCCAGGGGGAGGGACATGGTGGGGTTAAATAATGTACCACCAACTCTCAATTGGTCAGTTCCAAGGAGGATGAGGAAAGGGCAGGCGCACAGGGAATTGAAAGGAAATAAGCTTGAGTCTCATTTTAGCCGTTGATTTCAGCCTCTCCACCTATTCCAGACCAAGAGCTCCCTTGAAGCACCGAGGACAGATGGACTAGAACTTTCTTTGTTCTCTGTAGGAGGAGTTCATGAGTAGGGATAAAAAGCATGAGGCATATGTAGTACATATTCATATTCTGGGTCATTCCATGCACTGGCTAACAGAGAGTTGGCAGTATTGTTTGTCTTGTGGTCCAGTGGAACTCGTGTTCCAGTGCCCTCCCCCTTACCCCTGTTACCACTTGAGTATATGAGTTTTTCTATAAGTAGTAAAGCTCTGTGGGTGGGGGAAGGGGTAAACAAGGTAGCTGTGTGGACTGAACACATTCTCATTTTGTCTCCTAAGCTGATCACTGGAGATTCCATCGTTAGTGCTGAGGCAGTATGGGATCACGTCACCATGGCCAACCGGGAGTTGGCATTTAAGGCTGGCGACGTCATCAAAGTCTTGGATGCTTCCAACAAGGATTGGTGGTGGGGCCAGATCGACGATGAGGAGGGATGGTTTCCTGCCAGCTTTGTGAGGGTGAGTGTCAGTCTTCACTCTCCTCTACTCTTTCCTTTGCTGCTTATACCTGGCTTCCCCTTCACCAGCCTCTGTTCTCCTGTTCATTTCTCTCCTGGTGGCTTTCTCATATTTTTTTCCTTTTTAAAAATTGTTTCATACCGAGAACCTGGATTTCCTTTACTCTGTGCCCTTTTAATTTTTAGAGTTTTCCTTTGTCTCTTGTTTAACATCCCTACCTCCCACCTTTGTACTAATCACTTACCTTGTGTTGGTCTTGGTTTCCTCTTTTGGGATTGGTCTTGTGGGTTTTTGAATAACTTTTTAACCCTATATTGCTATGAACTTTTGTCTTTCTTATCTCTCTTTTTTTCTGCTTTCTTTTTCTCATCATTTTTTTAAATCCTTTCTTCTTGTAGTTTCTTCCCATCTCCTCCTCTCTCTCATCTGTTCTTTATCCTCCTCTCCTCCCTGTCTACTTCTTTGCCTCTCATACCCCTGTGTGTTGTCACTGGACTGTATTCAGATGTTAATGTAAGAGTTTAAGCTCCTGCCCCCCAGGGGCTAGAGTTAACTGATATCAGATTTTACTTTTTTCGAGAGTAAAAAAGTGGTTGGGATCTAAATGTGCTGGGGGTGGGAAGCAAGCAGCATGCAAGGTCTTGTAAGCCTTTTGCCTCTTTGATACTGTACTGTGAAGAACTTGGCCCTTAACAGAGAGGCTCTTGGGAGGAAACTCTCAGCAGTTTTTGCTTTTTCTGAGTCACTATAAAGGAAGTGATCCCAATGTGCTTATGACCTCACAGTGCTGTGGGGGAAAAACATTGGTTAGGTTTCTCAGCTCTTATTCTTTCTTCGAATTGTGAGCTGGAATCAGTTATTTGACTATTTTGAGCTCTGATTTTCCTCATGTGCACAATGGTCTTGACAGTTCTGTAATGCCAGAGGATGTCACAGTGAATGAGGTAAAACATGTGAAAACTGCTTTGTGGCAAGACAAGTACTGAAGCCACATGAGGGTATGTTATACCATCCTTACTACAGCCTATCACATTTTGTTAGTTTCTCCTATAAAATTACACTGAAGTCTTCTAAACCCCAAACAAAAGGTCAGAAGGGCTAGCGAGGGCTCCTAGAGGTTGAAGGGCCTCAAGATTAGAATTATGGCAATGTGATATAAAGGAAGGAGCCAGGGCATTTGGAGTTAGAAAACTTGAGATACAGTTTTACTACCTTCTAGCTCTATAGCTTTTGGTAAGATTTTTAAGTTCCCTGAGCTCTGATTTCCTCATCTGAAAAATAGAGATAACTGACTTTTTATAAGGAATTAGATCATATATGCCAGTAAGATATTTAGCACAGTGCTAGACAGATGTTAGGAACTTAGCCAATGGTAACTTGTTTTATGATTATCATCATAATTATAATAATCACCACCACCTTGTTAGCTCCAAGAAGGTACATGTATCAAGGCTTCCCTCGAGGTTGATAGAGACCTCCTTCCTCGAGGCTAAAAATCCAGAAAGCATTGTTACCTGGTTGGGACAGTTTAGGTGAGGGCACTGCCTAGAAGCAGAGGAATGGAAAAAGTGACCTCTCGTACCCTTCTAACATGAGAATCTCCTAAAGAAATATCCAATCTTTTCTTCTCTTCTGTCAGAGTCTGCAAATGCCATCTGTTTCCCAGCTCATCTTTGCTGGTTGATGAATCAGTCCCAGGGGTAGTCAGACCTTCAGGACTAATGTGAGACTCTGTACGCATATAGCTGGGGTGTCTTGTGCTTACAGACCTCACTCGTTAAAAGAAGGATTAAACTGTACCCGATGATGATGTCACCTAAATCCAAATGCATTTCATTTTCAGGGAAATGCCACTTTTATAAGAAATAGTAAATCCAAGGATGAGGGGAAATGATTGAGCAAGCCAGGATGGCTCAGGGAACCAAATGGCAGAACCAGACTTCCGACTGTCAATGAGCAGGCATTAATGCTCCTAAGTCCAAGGCCAGGAGGAGTGTTCCTACAGGAACACAGCCCCAGCAGCCACTTGGTATAGAGTCTAACCCAAGTGGTTCTCAACCCTGGCTGTACCACAAAATCACTTCAGTAGCAGAAAAAACAAAAAACAAGAACTCAAACAAACAAACAAAAACAGTAACACTCAGGCTCCAGGCTAGTTAAATCAGATCATTTGACCAAATTGGTGACTCACAAAGTGGGGTATCTTCATTCCCTACCTGAGAGTCTCACTGCTGACATTTGAGCCCTAGGATGGATAATCAAGAGTGCTTAGTGTGGTTCTGTTCAAGTTAGCCCTACCTGTTACACATTAAAACCCAACCTGCAGTCTGGGAAACCCAGATTCTTGCCTCAGTTCTATTATTAGAAATGCAACTTGAGCAGCTTCCTATGCATCTTCAAATATCAGTTTTCTTCCTTGTGAAATGGGAACAATTGGGTCTTGTAAAAATGTTTTATTACCTGTGATATGCTGGATACTTGTAAATAGGAATTATGATGCCATTTTGGCCACTGTACAGGAACTTACCAGGTATATGTGTCTTCGACCTAGTCACGTCTGCCTCCCCTGTTGTTCAGAATTTCGTTCTTGTGTGTGTGTGTGTGTGTGTGTGTGTGTGTGTATGTGTGTGTGTTCTCAGGTTCTTTCCTTTTTGTACTGGCGACATGGCTTCACAAGAGCAATGTAGGAGCTGATATACCTTCCCAGTAGTTGGTAAGGTTAAATGAATTAAACTTGCTCAACATCAATCCTCATATCTAGTTGTTGACATCTTCAGCTGTTTTCCTGGGCTGGTTTCCCCACTAGGAGCTAAGGGCGGACTGCTAGGATATGATTGTGTCTCTAAGTAGTAAATCCTACTTTTTCAGGCTCTTTTCCTTTGTCACTGTGCATAAAAGGAACCTTTTTTTTTTTCTGACTTTGCACCATGGCCTGAGGAGAGCTTGCTGCCTACTTAAGGGTAGGTTGTGGACAGACCACATGACAACTTGTTATTGATTGGAGGTGAGGCCTGTGTGACAAGGCATGGGTTTGGACAGAAAGTAAAGAGCTTGCTTAGGTGTCATCAGGAGCTGGATATAGACTTTGTTCTTTCAAATTCTTCATTTCTCTGGTTTCTGGCCTGCTTGGAAGCAGGGAGATGAAAGGATGACCTAAGCCAATCATTACCGTCATTTCTTGCCTTTCTACAGACTAGATATCATGGAAACCCAACTTTTCCATTTCAAAGGAAAGCCCATTGTTACAGAGTATGACCTGGCTTTTATATATGTATTGTCTCTTTCTGGCTGCAAAAAAAGATACTTGGGAAAAGCTTTTCACCTTTATGAAACCCTCGACTCACTGTAGATTTAGAATTGGAAAGACCCATCTTAGCCAAGAGTGGCCATCTTAAATGCTTACAGGGGCCAATTAAGTGAGTGAAACAAATTGAGACAAGGGATAAACGGGTGCCTGTGTCCAACTGGGAAATCCATGCCCCATCTAAAGACAGCAAAAGTGACTTGGATGGTTCTCATCGCTAAAATGGGGCATAGTGGAGAGGAAAGCCCAGAGGGGCCAGATCTTCTAATATTTCAAGAAAAGCCAGGAATTGGATTTTTATATAAAACACTTTTGAAAAAAATATTAACCAGTAATTCATATTTTTAAAGAAGCACAGTGAAAGTCAAACACAATACATCTATAGGCTAAATTATCTCCCAAGGACCCAGCTTGTGGCTATTGGTCAGCATACCTCCATACTGTATAAATACTAAGGAAACATGAGCCCAGAAAATGGAAATGACTTGCTTTCTCATGTAGGGAATTAGTGGCAAAGCCAGGACTTGAACCCAGGCCTCCTGAATCTTAAGACAATTTTACTAGACAGTCTTTGTCTAGTAAGTTTAATGTCTTGGCTTCCTTTGGTATGTTTTCTGCCAAATTATTTTTTTCCTGTGAATAGGTTATATGTTCCAGTTTCTTTGTAGGCCTTGTAATTTTTTTGTTGAAAACCTGGCATTTTCAATATTATAATGTGGTAACTCTAGAAATCAGATTCTCTTTTTTCCCCAGGGTTTGCTACTGTTGATTGTTGAGGGCTGAGGTTGTACATTTGTTTAGTGACTTTTTCCAGCTATTTTTGCAAGACTGTATTCTTGTCATACATGGTCGCTTTGAAGTCTCTGTTCGAACATTTTATCCCATTGGTCAACCAATAACCTGACAGATTTCCTTAAACACCTAGAGTCAAGAAGAAAAAACAGTTCTATTTTCCTGCTTTTTGCAGCTTGACTCAGAGCTGGAGTACTCACCTGAGACTGTGCCAGGTCATCAACTCTTCTGTTTCAGCCTTCTCCTCCTGTTTGTGTGGAGACCACAAATCCTCCAGAAATATAAGCCTATGGTTCTCTGAGGGTTTTTTTTTTTTTTGAAAGAAAGAAAAAGAGAGAAAAGAAAAAAGAAAGAAAGAGTGAAAGAAAGAAGAAAAAAAAGAATGTAAGAGAGAAAGAAAGAGGAAGAGAAAGAAGGAGAGAGAACAGGATTCTTGTTCTATTGCCCAGGCTAGAATGCAGTCTACAAATGGGTATTAAAAACCTCTTTTATGCCAATAATTGTGCTTAACAATGGAGACAGGAAGGAATAAGAGATGAAAATAACAAACAAGCAGCCAACCAATATT
>CAUYLG010048108.1:0-93853 GCA_963573385.1 Cacajao melanocephalus | reverse complement strand
TTTGTTTACACATTGTCTGGGTAGGGTGGAAATTCCAAGTCACAGGGGCCAAGATGGCCTGGGTTTGGACTGCTTGCTTGTCACATTACGGGTTACAGAGCAGTTTAAACAGAAAGCCAAGGTATGGTTGAGGTATGCAGTTTTATGGGGCTTTTTACCATGTTACAAGTGGCTATCTGTTCTCAGAGATGAATTTCTTGATTTCCTGTCCTTTATTTCAACTTTGTTTTAGACTCTGAAATCAGGCTTGTGGAATAACCACTGAATACACTGTGGTAGAAAGTGCTGTACTAGGTTTTGGAAGACTCATGTCACTTCTCGGCTTCATACAGTTTTCTTTGTTGTAAAACCAGAATAATCATATACTACCTTCCTCACACATTCATGAGCACTTCTGACACTGATCACCATTTTTTTGAAAAGGTGTGCATTATCACTGCTTCTCATTGAGGAATATGTACAGTTGGAGAACATGTGTCTTCTCCTTAATCTGTGTACTCTCATTCTTAGAAGTCTTCAATTAAAACTGAATTAAGTGGGGTGTGGTGGCTCATGCCTGTAATCCCAGCACTTTGGGAGGAAGAGGTGGGCAGATCACTTGAGGTCAGGAGTTTGAGACCAGCCTGGCCAACATGGCAAAACCCCATCTCTACTAAAAAATAGAAAAATTAGCAGGGGGTGATGGCATATGCCTGTGATCCCAGCTACTTGGAAGGCTGAAGCAAAAGAATCTCTCAAATCCAGGAGGCAGAAGTTGCAGTGAGCTGAGATCATCCCACTGCACTCCAGCCTGGGCGACAGAGTGAGACTCCAGGTCAAAAAGAAAGCAACAACAACAGCAACAACTGATTTAAAACAAAACACTAAATCCTGTTGGCCAATATGTGTACTTTTCACAATCTAAATCTACCCAATTTCAAATAGAAGATATATATTTCAAAATCTTTAGCCTTCATTCTGAAACAAGTTCATGTAGCAACTTGAAGACATTGATATTTGATTTTTGTGTTACCAGAAGACATAGATTTTTACATCTGCTATTAGATTGTCCTAATTTAATTCATCATGATATATGATTAAGTGACATCATAGACACTAACTTCAAAAAAGGAATAAAGAAACAATATTGTGGAACTTAGTATATTTTTAGACTTAACTCTACATAACATATAACTCTATGAAAGTTACATTTTTAGACTAGGATTCAAATGCCCTTGTCTCAACACCTAATTGTGCCCTCAGGTCACATAGTCTTCCAGGTCCACAATCTATTCACTTCTAAATGAATAAATTGTATTAGAGGATTTTTAAGATATCTTTTAAAAGTGTGTTGATTCTAGATCATTGAGCCACTCAAAAAGTTATTCTGTTCTGTGAAGTGAGGGCAGCAAAATACTGTTTCCCCAGATATTTTTCCTTTGCAATCTCCTTCCATCTTTCATGTCTTCCTTCCTTGTTAGGAGCTTAGTAGAGCTAGAGAGAGCCGAGCTGCCTGCTGTCTTAGTAGTCCATTAACACAAGAACCCCAAGTAAAGTAATAGTCAATTAATCACTCACTGTGATGATGTAAGCAGAAAACTAAACTGGAGAAAGAGACCTCATGGAAGAGTCTGGACCGTGGCACCATTTGAGGGCCAGTTGAATGAACATGGATGTGATGATCATCTTATGCCTTAGGAGTCCTGAAAAAAGAATTCCGTTGTTTTATGGACCAGCAGCTAGGAGTAAGGAGATAAGATAGGACTAGGAGTGGAAAAGTACTGAGCACTAAGTCAGCATGGAGAAAATTGGGGTCATGTTTCCCTGCTCCCCTAATAAGAAGGTCTTAGCAGAGGCACCTGAGGAAGACCTCTGCTGAAAATACCAGATAAAGAAGATCTGAATGAGGGCATATGATCTAGGAGTGTAGACATGCATAAGAGTATGGCTGGCCAGGGTACCCTCGCCCTTGACTGCAACTCCCTGCAGAGACGGCAGTACACTGGCCGCACACCTAGTCTGTTGTGGGGAGGGCAGCTCTTTCCTCTGAAGCTTGCCAGGTGGTCTGTAATTGCCTGTGGTGACGTCTCAGAAATCACACATAGGGTTTTGGTCTAGAGCCAGATTCCCCATTGATTATCATCTTACTTGCCTACTTCCTCTTGAGTTTAAATTAGGGAGTAAAATGCAGTGAAGTTGGTCGTTTGTTTAGAACACTGGGTCACATAACCTTATTCAGACTATTTAACTTCAAAGAGACCCTTGCCCTGTGCTTGGTGTGCAGTGTTATTGATCCTAAGGTGAACCCCACTCTCAAGCAACTTAGTGTCTATCAGAAGTCCAGAGGGAAAATATTTATAAATAATAACAGTCATATTGTAAAGTAGTTTCTATAATGCAGGTTTGCTCAAAACAGTTTACTTTCCACTCATAACTACTCTATTACTTATGCACTACCGTGGTCTTCCGTTTTGTGGATGTGAGAACAGAGGTTAAGTAAGGTTAAGAGGAGTTAAGTAACCTGTCTGCTGGTAAACGGTAAAGCTGCCTACAGAGGCAATGCATATAACCGCTGCATTTTACTTCTATTAAAGAAAAATAACCTGAAGGCTATAGATATGCATAAAATGTCAGGAGAGAACTGAAAAGAGGCCCTGGATTGATGCAGTAAGTTGCAGAGAGAGTGGTACCTACATGGAGTGGAGCTGAGGTGTCTTGTGTAGCTGAAGAGGTGGAATTGAAAGACATTTAAGGTGCAACGGGCGTGAGTAGAGGCATGAGTGCTGTGGACTAAATCAGTTTGGAGTTTCAGAAAATAAATATGAAGTGAGCAATAAATTAATAAAATAAAAGCAATAAGTATCAAGTGAGTTGAGGATAGAAGGAGGGATTAGATATAGACAAGGAGATTAATATATTGAGGCAGCAATCAGAAGAACTTTACACATTATTTTACATAGGGTGTTAACGAAATACAGCTAGGGAGAGAATATACAAGAAAATTTCCTATATAATTTTCTATTTTGATTTAATGAATGGAGGTGAATATAGGAAGAGGAGCAGATTTATGAAAAATGTATGTTTTGCTTTGGGGGTCTTAAGTCTATTGAACTACCAAGAAAAAGTAATTTGCATACAATTAATGCATGCATAAATAATTGCAAGAGAAATCGAACCCTAGAGAGCATAGATCTCTAATGAGAAGACAAAGTAAAGGGTGCCCCAAAGTGTGCTGTCCAAGAAAAGACTGGAGCAGAACAAGAGCCAGTAAAGTACAATTTCGGAGTTTTAACAAGAAAGAACTGATGATAATGATGCAATAGACAGATTAGTTAAGATCACAACTGAACTCATCTTTGAAATAGATACCTGCTAAAGTCATAGGTTTACCCTATTTAGAAAGGGTGGGATTTGTGAAGTGGTGGAACTGAAGCCAGATGGTGCTGGATTGAAGAGTGATAGAGCAGAAACAAATTAGATAAGGAAAGGCATGGAATTTGACAGTAGCTAGAAGAGACAACAGAACTAAGGAAGGCTTTCTTATTTTGCTGATTGTTTTATTACTTGTATTTTTTAAATGGTTTAACTACCTAATAAATTTTTTTTATTGACACATCATGTACATATTTATTGGGTACAGTGAGATATTTCAAGACATTCATACATTGCATAATGATCAAATCATGGTATTTAGTATTTCTATCATCTCAAAAATTCATTGTTGCTTTGTGATGAGAGCATTCAAATTTCTCTCTTCTAGCCCTTTTGAAATATGTCATTGAACATTTATAGCTATGACACCCTTCTGTGTAATAGCATCCTAGAAATTATTCCTCCTCAGTCACTGTGACTCGGTACCTGTTAACCAGCCTTTCCTTATACCTACCTTCCTTCCCTTCTTCAGCCTCTAATAACTATTTTTCTATTCTCTATGTCTCTGAGATCAGCTTTTTAGATTCCACATATAAGCATGGCATGCATTATTTGTCTTTCTGTGCCTGGCTAATTTCATTTAACACAATATCCTCTAGGCTAATCTATGGTTTCTACTAATGACAGGGTTTCATTCTTTTTTTCTTTTTTTAGTAAATAGTATTCTTTGTAAAAATTTACCACATTTTCTTTCATTCATCTGTTGATGGAGACTTGGGTTGATTCCCTGTCTTAGTTCCTATGAACAGTGCTGCAATAAACATGGGGCTGCAAGTAGATGTCTCTTTTAAATACTGATTTCATTTCTTTGAGGTAGATACCCAGTTGTATGACTGCTGAATCATATGGTAGTTCTATTTTTATTTTTTCGAGCAAACTCTATAATGTTTTTTACCTCTGTAGTAATTTGCATTCATGCCAACTCTGTATATAAATTCCCCTATCTTCACATTTTTGCCAGAATTTATCTTTTGTCTTTTTAAGAGTAGCCATTCTACTGGGGTGAGGTGATGCTTCCTTGTGGTTGATTTTCATCTCCCTAATGATTAGTGATGTTTAACGTTTCTGTATTTAATGTAGACCATTGTATGTCTTCTTTTGAGAGATGTCTAGTCACATCTTTTGACTATTTAAAACATTTTTGATCATCTTTCATTGGATTATTTTCTCTTGAGTTGTTTAAGTTTCTTATATAGTCTAGATATTAACCTTTTGTCAGATCTGTAGTTTGCACATATTTTCTCCCATCTTATAGATTTTCTCTTAATGTTGTTGATTGTTTCTTTTGTTGGGCAGAAGATTTTTAATTTGAAGAAATACAATTTGTTTGTTTTTGATTTTGTTTCTGGGCTTTTGAGTACTTGTCTGAAAAATCTTTCCCAGACCAATGTAGTAGCACATTTCCTTAATGTTTTCTTCTAGTAGTTTTATAATTTCAGGTTTTACATTGAAATCTTTCATTTATTTTGAGTCAATTTTTATAATGTTATTGATAGGATTCTAGACTCATTCTTCTGCTTGTGAATATCCAGTTTGTCTGACATCATCCAAATTTGCAAAGAGGAAGTAAAATTGTCTCTGTCCTCAGAAAACATGCTCATATATATGACTCCACCAAAATAAGTTAGAATTAATAAAGAAATTCAGTAAAGTGGCAAGATAAAAATTAAACATACAAAAATTAGTAGTGTTTTATATGTCAATAGTGAAACATCTAAAAAAGAAATAAAGAAAGCCATACCACTTATAAAAACTACAAAAAATAAAATTTAACCAAAGAGATGGAAGATCTCTACAATGAAACTATAAAACACTGAGGAAAGAAACTGAAGAAGATACAAATAAATGGAAAGACATCCCATTGTCATGGATTGGAAAAATTGATGTTGTTACAGTGTCCATACTACCCAAAATGATGTACACATTTAATGCAATCCCTATCAAAATACCAATGACATGCTTTACTAAAATAGAAAAAAATATATAAAATTCATATGGAATCATAATTGACTCTGAATAGACAAAGCAGTCAGAGGCAAAAAAAAAAAAAAGCTTTTTGTTTATATTTTGATGTCTGGTATGTCACCATAGTGGTATGTCACCATACCAGACATCAAAATAGGCTACAAAGCTATAGTAGCCAAAGCAGCATGGTACTGCCATAAAAATACACATGCACCAATAGAACCAATAGAGAACCCATAGATAAACCTAAGTACTTAACAGCCAAGTGATTTTTGACAAAAATGCCAAGAACACACATTGAGGAAAGGACACACCAACAAATGAAGCTGGGATTTGTTTTTGTTTTTAATGAGAGAGATACAAAGCTTAAAAAGTACCAGGAATGAAAGCAAGGTTGAAGGTATATGGAAGAGAGAATAAAACTGAAGGCACAATTTTCACAGTCATCAAAAGATGAGATTTAGGCAGATAATGGCTTTAGAGCCAGCTGTACCACCTGATGGCTGTGTGACTTGCAACGTCACTTAATTTCTCAAAATTTCAGCTTCTCTGTCTCTAAAATGTGAGTAACAATAGTATCAATCTTAGAGTGTTATTATGAAGAGTAGGTGTTATAAAATGTACATAAAAATGATTTACAGTGAGAACTCAGTATAATGTTTACTATTATTCTTATTGAGTGTAAATCAGTTGGCCTCCTCAATAAAGAGGCCTAGAGATAAGCACATAATTGAAGACTGGAATAAAGAGGAAATGATTGATATTTCTCTAGGCAATTTTGTAAGTATGATACTCAGGGAGATGATGCCTTATCATCTCAATGACTTTAGCAGTTATCGTTTTTCTTAAAATTCAGTTTAACATGAAAAATCAATACCCTTTCTTGACTAAAATTACAAGCAGCTGGTCAGTTCCAAGGTTTTTGGCAGTAAGACCTTTTTTATCTTAAAACTGTAAACATCTACTAAAAACACAAAAATTAGCTGGGCATGGTGGTGCATGCCTGTAGTCCCAGCTACTCAGGAGGCTGAGGCAGGAGAATTGCTTGAATCCAGGAGGCAGAGGTTGTGGTGAGCCAAGATCGCACCATTGCACTCCAGCCTGGGTAATAAGAGCGAAATTCCGTCTCAAATCAAACAAACAAACAGACAAACAAACTGTAAACATCCTGTAGATACAAAGATGTGGTACATCTCATTTTCTTTAGGTGTGGTGGAAATCTTGTTTTACCTAAATCTAAAACATGAGTGGATTCTTTGCTTAATATAAGATGCGACAACCTAATATAGCCCTTTAAATAATAATAGAAAACCTGCCTAAAAGAGATCTAACTTGTAAAGAGAAATAAAACCATCACATCCTCTTTCTGAGCTGCCTTAAACTAAAAAAAGTGACTTTAATAAATATGTATATTAAAACATAAATTATGAAGCACACTAAATATGATAATTGATATTATGGTATGAATATTAAGAATCTTACTATGTGAAATGTGTATGTATAGGAATATATTTGTTAAACACACAAGTAGTCACTGAAGGAAGTTTTTTGTTTGATGCTAAGTTGATTTAAATATTTCTTAGTGTTCTTTTATTTAAGCATGCCTGAAGAATTGGAATCAAATTACTTTATATTTCTCAATTTTGGTTATTATCTTTTCTCTCTGTGAGTTGGTCACAAATTTAGATATAACCAGAAGTAATTTATGATGAGCCTGAAAGGTACTAATAAATCTAGGAAATGAGAAAGTAGTGTTCAATAATACTATAATTTATATTATAATATATAATATATTACATATTTATTTCATATTATAATACTAATATAATAAGGGCTAATTTTCTTGTGTATATTTTATAAATGGATGTTTTCTTACAGACAGAATGTGTATATAACTTGTATGTTTTATTAAGAGTTCTGTATACAATTCTATCACTTATTTCTAAATGAAAACAGTCCTGTGCTTTCTTTGATTTAAACTGAACCATTCTTTTTTTTTAAGATTCCAGGTTAATTTATCCTCGTTTATTGTTCTTTTAGAAATTTAAAGTTACAAATAATTTCAGTTGTGTTGAATGGAAGCTAAACTTAAGAGAGAGTAATAGCAAATCTAAGGATGCCAGTTCGTAAATTTTGTTCTATTTCGGTATACCTTACTCATGCTGATTCATGAGCTCTTCTGTGAATCAGTGTCAGTCTTTATCCTTAATTGTATATAGTGTTCATTCTAATGTTATTTTCCCCTACATTCAAAAGCTTCCTACGTTTGCAAAAGCTGGCAACATGTGAACAATTTATACCTCTTTGGAACTCTTACCTGCTTGGATGAACAACCAGCTTCTTTTGGGAAATGATTTTTAATTAATAAATAGAACATTCTTCATCATCTTCGATGGCATCACTTATAAGAGAATAGAAAACAAGGCTGGTGACACTTTATTGGGTCTGGCATACCAAGAGGGGCATAGAATTAAGGAAGTAGTGACAGTCACAGCAACTTCTACCTCTTTTTAAGCATCTATCTTTATTTCAGATTTACTCCCATATTTTTTCTCTTTCTTGACTACTTCTTTGTTGCGGGATAGAGTTCTCTTCAGTGTCAAGGTCCTTAATGTTTACTTTCAAAATAGGGAAAAGTGAATATTGGTGTGATGACCTTCACTACAGCAAAGAAGCCTTACCAAACTTAGATTGATATTAAAAGTGATTGTCCAACACTGCCTTTCATGGGGAAAACAGTGATCGATTTTAATTGGTTACTTTTTACTGTCAGCATCATTTTACTATGCAGCTTTAAATAGGCATATAAACCGCAGTGGTACTAAAACCTAAGAAGTCAAATTCTGATCATTCCTTTTGTCAAAGAAGCATGATCTTAACTCATGAGTCACTGTTAAATATAAGTGTAATGTGAAGGAAAAATGAAAATACATTATGAGTAGTTTTTTGCCAATTTGTATAATTTTTCAGTTAAGCAGTCATAAATCAAGGCATATTGTATTTTTTGAGGCTCGTTAAAGAGACATTATACATCAGAATAGTGAAGTCGTCAGCATAATGAAATGATGAATGCCTGTAACTATCTGTATGTAAATGATGTGAGACAGATTCAGGGTGTTACAAAGGAGAATAACAATCTCTCTGACAGTTCCCTGTAGGTGCAGTTGCTGGATGCTGGTGACAGATGTTAAATGCAAACCTCTTCAATGGCAAGCACTTATTAGCACTCAGTGGAAACTTGCAATATAAAATAAGACAAATAGCAGATAATATCATTTTAAATAAATTTGTTCAGTAAGGTGTATTATTGCATTTTAAGAGCCTTCTTTATTGACAAAGGCCATATTCTAAATTAAAGAAAACAGAGTAGAAAAGAAAATGGCTATTTGAAAACCAGTACATAAAATGTGTGTGTGTGTGTGTGTGTGTGTGTGTGTGTGTGTGTTTATGTATGTGTATTACACTGGACCATCTCCTTAACTAAAATAAGAAATTTTCCGTAAAGCTGGTAGTATGTTGAACTTAACTAATTTAGGTTTATTTTAAAACTCACCCATTATCTTATCAAGGAAACAGATCTATCTCACTTTTGTGTCTAACCAATGGATTCCTTTCCATACACACTTAAATGGCAAGAATTTTAATATGCATAACACTTTGTCACCCTTCATATCTGGTGTGTTTTATTATTTCCATTTTAATCTTCATACTTATTAAAGTCATGTTTCTTTTGTTTGACACTGCTCAGTCAATCTGTTGATTAACCAGGGCCTTACATCCTACATTTCAGATGCTTTATTCCATTCACTGAAGAAGAGCAGGCAACAGATCTACTAACTTTCTAGAGCTTCTTATTTGTCTATGCATTTATCAGCACCTGGTACAGGTGCCAAATACGAAAATGATTATTAAATGAAGAAGGAAGGGAGGTAAAGAGGGAAGAAAAGAGTCTAGGAGGAATGGAGGGAGAGAGAGAAGATGGTTTTTAGTCCAACATGGGTCACTGATGGGTCTGTGGCATTGGCTAAGTCACTTAAGTCCTCCCTACATGGTCCGTTATTATTACTTTTAAAAATAATGTTGATTAAGCACCTTGGAAACAGAGAAAGCACTTTGGATTGTATAATCAAATGTATGTGGGTAAAGTCATATTATTACAATTATTCATATGCTTTTTGCTTTGAGGACTGGAGTTAATTATTTTTAATAACATTTTTCCATACCTAGACCATAGTATTTTGGCATTTTACAATGTGTATGTGAATTGCTAGCAAGAGAAATGATAAAATTTCTCTCCATAATTATGTCAACATAATGATTTTTTTCTCTATCTTGATGTGCATATTGAGGGACAGGGTAGGATAGTATTTGACTAAAGAGTTTTTCTTAAATAATTAGTGTCTATTTTACTTTTTTTGCAATAGGAATGTAGAAAATTATAGGCATGTGAAAATTTTGTGAACAAATAAATGTGTATATTTCTCTATAACATGAAAAGTGTATGAGAACATAATTATCCAAGTTTTGAATAGTCTGAATATAAAGATTAATACCTTAAATTGTTAGTGGCACTTTGAATATGCACCACATATAATAATAAAGTGATTCACCAATTCATTGAATATATTTTTTAAATCAATATCTTAAAAAATAGGTTTGAAAATGTTCACTTACAACTTAAAATTTCAGCTGTTATGTAACTAAACTGAAATTAAAATTTTTAAAGGTAACACACCATATTTTATTTTTCCTTTTCACATTCATTACCTACATCTCTTCTGATCATTTTGCAGTTTAACTCACTTACCAAATAAAAGTACACTTATGATTTTATGTCCTGATTCTTTAACTTACTACACATGGACACACAAACACACAATCTGAGAGCATCTATTACATATAATAACAATTTTGTAATATGATTCACTTTTTATATGACTAAATATTATATAAGAACCATGTTTTGTTCTCTTTAAATAAAATGCCACTGAGTGTTATTATAATTACGTTTATGTATTTTTAATAATAGCAACCACATATATAATTTTTATATTTTAAAAAGTGCTTCTAAATCTATTATCTCATTTGATCAATGACATGATTTGAATATTTGTCTCTTAATTCTAAGTTCATTGGTATTTCTCACCTATCATAGTGCTTCTTGATAAAACTCTTGAATTGAAATCCAACAAAATATGCACTGCCATTTGTAATGCACTTTGCCAAACCTATGTTATACTATGTGGGAGAAAACTTATTTAATGGAATATTTTGTCACTTATGTCACATTTGCTTACTTTATGCTCTAAACATTGTTAAGAAATGCATAAATTTTCAAGAAGATTGATTGGGTTAGAATAACATGTCCACCATTCTGTAGCACAGAGTAATTAGTCCAAAAAGCGTTTCTCAAAGCCAGAAGACATCCTACATAATTCTTCTTTCTTAAATTATGTATTATTTGTAAATATCACCAAGCTATCATTTACTGCCAATTGAAATAAATGACCCCTGCATTTTAAAAATTATAACTAAACTTATAAATATTTAGCTTTATTTCATACTCTAGACACATACACACTTATACATACACACACATATGTATTTATCTATACATATATAGGATATATGCTAGGTATAACTATGTCATTCATCACTTAGCTACTGGAATATATTCTGAGAAATGTGTCATTATGTGATTTCATCATCGTACCAACATCATAGTGTGTACTTACGTAAACCAAGCTGATACATCCTAATATCCACCTAGGATATACAGCATAACCTATTGCTCCCAGGCTACAAATCTGTAAAACATGTTATCATACTGAAACCTGTAGGCAATAGTAATACAATGGTAAGTATCTGTATATCTAACATATCTAAACAAAGAAAAGGCTCAGTAAAAATATGGTATAAGAGATCCAAAATTGTACATTTGTATAGGGCACTCACCATGAAGAGATCTCAACAGGACCACAAGTTGCTGTGGGTGAGTCGGTGAGTGAGTGTGAGTGAATGTGAAGGCCTAGGACAATTACAGTACACCAATGTAGATTTTACAAAATACAGTACACTTAGGCTACACTAAATTTATAAATAAAAATTTATTTCTGCTTAACAATAAATTACCCTTAGCTTACGGTAACTTTTCACTATATTAATTTTTTAATGTTTCAAACTTTATGACTTTTGTGAAACACTTGGCTTAAAACACAAACATTTTGTACAGCTATATAAAAATGTTTTCTTTTGGCTGGGCACAGTGGCTCATGCCTGTAATCCCAGCACTTTGGGAGCCCGAGGGGAGGATCACCTAAGGTCAGGAGTTCGAGACCAGTCTGACCAACATGGAGAAACCCCATCTCTGCTAAAAATACAAAATTAGTCGGTCATGGTGGTGCATGCCTGTAATCCCAGCTACTCGGGAGGAGAATCACTTGAACCCAGGAGGCGGAGGTTGCGGTGAGCCTAGATATTGCCATTGCCCTCCAGCCTGGGCAACAAGAGTGAAACTCCATCTCAAAAAAAAAAAAAAGTTTTATTTTTTATCCTTATTGTATAGACGTTGTTCCATGTAATTTTTAAAAAAATTTTGTTGAAAACGAAGACACAAATACACATATTAGCCAGTGCCTACGCAGGGTCAGGATCATCCATATCACTTCACTTCCACATCTGGCCCCACTAGAAGGTCTTCTTTTCAGGGACCATAACAAGCATAGAGCTCTCATCTCTGATGATAACAATGCTGGAATATCTCATGAAGGACCTGCATAAGGCGGTTTTGCAGTTAACTTTTTTTTTAATAAGTAGAAGTATACTCTACAATAATGAATAAAATTATAATATATAAAATACATAAACCGGCAACATAGTTACTGATTATCATTAAGTATTATGAACTGAAAATTAATGTTTTCATTATACTTTTCCATGACTGACAGTGTAGTAGGTTTGTTTAAACCAGAATCACCACAAACACTTGAGTAATGCATTAAGTTATGTTGTTATGATGGCAACCATATCACCAGGCGATAGAATTTTGCAGCTTCATTATAATTTTGGGGGACCACCATCATGTTTGTCATCCATTGTTGACTGAAAACTCATTATGTGATACATGATGTACATGTGTATATATACATATATACACCTTTAATAAACTTCAGTTTTATTAATGAGAATCTAGATGACACAGCCAGATTAAGGGACATTGAGCTAAGAAGCACCAAAACCCATGTATGAGTAGCATCAGGATTATCTAGAGAGATGGGAGCCTTGGAGCCAATATAGGTATTGTTAATACCAGGAATCAGTGAATCACATTGGGGCATTTAGAGTCATGGAATGTTAGAAAGTGTAACAACCTTAGAAATTATCCAGTCTTAGGATGGCAATCTTGGAAAAATTTAATAGTTGAAAAATGTAATGCTGTCTAAAACTGATTGGAACTGGCTGCCTGGACCACTGTGAAAGAACGGGAATATGTGAAGCATGTCATAATCAATTAGTTCTGTCTGCCACAGTTGAGGCTTGAGAACTAGTAGCATACTCGCTGAGGCTCAAAGACTATAAATCACTTGCCCAAAGTTGCACAGATAGTTAATTCTGAATCCATGACTATAAACAAGGCATCTGACTCATAATCCAGTGCTATTTGCTCTGCTCTACTGGTAAAGGAGAAACACTCCCAGTAGGATTTCTCAGAGTAAGTCGACAGAGGCATTCAAGAGACTAATTGAGAGCATGAAAGAGAACAACACAAGGGATGGTTACCACTCTGGATTGATGCCCTTGTGGGTTAAATTTATTGAGACTTGCTTATTCATCTCATGGTATAATTTACTTAAGTATGTTTTGAAGCACTGTAACTTTGGTGTGTTTTTTTTCATTAATTATATTTTATAATATTTTGTTTCTTCTTTAGAATTCCTAAGCAGATGGTGCCTGTTTTTCAGTAGTCTAAATCTCTTCTGTATTTTAAATACATTAAAATATTAGTATTCTCTAATATATGTTTTGAACATATATAAATACATGTTCAAAATAAAACATAAAAACTAGATTAAGATGAAACCATTTGCATTTCAATTATATTTACATAATCCAACTTTTGAGATCTACTTTTATATTGATTAACTTATAGTAGAGAACTAAAACAGTTTAGTAAAATACAGACCATCCCCAAGCTCCCTTCACTCCACCCTTTTTATAGAATCTTGTCTAGCTGATTAATATAACAGAGCACTTCAGCTTTGGTGAAATACACTTATTCAATTTCACCGAAGATTATAGGTTTCAAATAATAAAATTGGATTTTATTGAGGATTGAAGTGTGTAAATAGAACATTTGATTGAATTTAATAAAATGGTATCCTGCTGATGAAGGCAAGTCATTTCCCCTAGTTTTAACTTGATTACAAAGACAAGAAGTTTTATGAGCTGCTTTGAATGAAAAATTTCTTTCTCTCTACAGAAAAAGACTATATCAAGACTAAGAAAAATGAATAATACAATTTAGTGTTTTTAAATAAAATGGTTACTAATTTTGATTTTTTTAAGTTTAGTGAAACTACTTTCTAATCTGTATTTGTGGCTACTCAATATACAGAATCAAACATGCATAATATAAAAAAAAGAAAGCCCAGCAAGTTTTTTTCTATAGTTTTAAATAGCTTTATAATGTAGCATTCTTCATCTTATCTATGATCGTTACTCCTTTTCTCACAAAAGGAATCAGTATATGGTAAGTCATGATATTTAAATGTTTGACTATCTTTAGCCAATTCTGAAGTTTCATAAAAAGAAATACAAGGTGCATGTATTTGCTGCTTTCCAGCAAATAGAATATGAGACCTGAAAATGACTGGCAATAAATTTGAGAAACCAAAACCACATAACAAATGTTAAAGCAATATCCTAAGTATATTGCAAAAATCATATTTAATTATAAAAAATACCATTTTTTCTTATGGTAATAGCAATGATTAATTTTGGTATTAAAGTTTTATTTTTCAATGTTTTACATTTTAATATAATAAAGTAAAAATATTATTTACCAAAATATAGCATTTTCCTAACTAAGGTCAATATTTTAATTGCTTTCTTAGACTATCAAGCCAGCTGAAAATACTTTTTTTAACCACTTAATCATGGCAGAACTTTTTTAAATTTATTAAAGTATTTTTACAAAGAATATTTGGAAGCTAAAAGATGGATCGAATTTTCAATGAGTCATCATTATAAATGCAGGATGTTAAGAAATGCCAAAATTTAAGACATTATGTTGACTGAAAATTGATAATAAATAATTTCAGAGCAATATGAATTTTAATGTGGCCTAAAATAGTACTTTGTGAGTTGATTTAGAATATTATCTTTAAACAGTTGATTCAAAGTGTGTGCAGGAGAAATATAGAATATAAATGTAGTAGTTCTTTTTCAATTATTTGAGGGTGTTTACAAATAAATAAATGGTGAAAAGTTAATGAAAAGACAGTATATTGAACGAAAATGCCTATGTGTGTGTCATCAGTGGTTATGTCTTTTTGATGTTTTAGAGAAAATTCAGTTTTATAGAGAAAAGGAAAAGTTACTAGAGAGAAGCAAAACTGGATGAGTAAGGGAAGATGAGAAAAATGGAGATACAACCCCTAGATGTACAGGGAAGAAAAAGAAGTTTAGAAATTAAAAAAAAAAAAAAAAGGAGGAGACAGCAGAAATTAAATAAGTGCCGTATAGGAGAGTGCATGTGGCTCAGACCCTTCACTGTTTTTAGGGGAGCTATTGCCTGCAGAGATTAGAAACACCATTTGAAAACAGAAAAAGGTGTAACAACTGAGGAATGATGGTTGGAGACTATCACTGAGATAAGAAGACCTCTAATTAGAATAAAAGTAGTTATATCCTGAAAATTCCAATGTACAGGAGACCACTTCATCAAACAAATTAAATAAATTAGTGGAAAAGTGTGTTCTCATGAACTTCTGGAATCATTTTAACAGGTGTAAATTTTGTGGTTTGAGAGGAACTGCAAAGAAAGAAGGATGAGACATCTCTTCATATAAAAGATGCACTGAAATGGATGGGCTACATGTAGAAATAAGATTCTAATTTAGGTGGATATCTAGAAAAGGCAATATAAGAGGATCAATGTTCAAATAGAAACATGTATGCTAATAGTTGATAAGCGCATTACACAATATGTAGCAGGACTTTTCACTTTGAGAGGCAGCTCTAGTGCACCTTTTGTGTGCATTTTAGAAAGACATAGGGAGGAAAACAGACCAGAAAAAGTGTCTGTTATTCAGTGAATCCTTAATATATGCCTAGAGAGCTGTCCAGTAGTTCATGTATCATTCTCAAATCGTGCATGTGATTACATTAACTCACTCTACTCTAGGAGTCTCATTTAATTATTAGAAAAAAACTATAATAACAAAAATATTAGTTAATTTAAGAGATTGTCAATATTCATTCATAATCTCAAAATTCTGTTCTACAGTGTCTTTTCAGTTCTGAAAATTGTTTGAAGAAAAACATATTTTGCTTACATGAATAATTTTGACCCAAACAATCCCCATCCCATTCCTAGCATGAGCACCATTTTTATTCAGTGTGAAAATAAAATGACCAAACATCTATCATAACATCATATTACTTGGTAACATATTGAGATTATACTCAGAATTGACCTGTGAATCTTATTACCTGTAGGAAGATTAAAATCTTCACTGAATGATCAAGGCAGTAGTCAGAAGCCGAGAATGAAAATACAATAAATCAATTTTGAAAATAAATGAAATCCAATTTAACCATTATAGCAATTCTTATTTTCCCCAACACTGTTGGATTTTAGAAATAAGAATCTCAGAGAAAGTCTGCATCCTCCTCTGATGCAAGAGTGGTTGGATTTTATCTGCCCCACACAAATTCTATATAGGTAACAAAGAGCCTCTCTTTTCCCCTGGCATTTGTTCCAAAGTCGAACAGAAAGAAAGCAAATGCCTGCATGTGAAGTACCAAATGAAAAACCATTCTTATATTCTATTCTACAGCATAAGTACTGAATGAAAATAATTTTGAAAAATATGAAACATTAAATAGATGTGTATAGCAGTAATACTGGTAGTAGTCATAGCAGCAGCAGTAGTAAGAGTAAATATAAATTTTAGACTGTAAAATATTTATGAAAAAAGGTAAAAATTAGTGTAAAATCAAAAACACTTCTAAAGAACGGTTCCAGAATTAAATTTTTACGTGATTACAAATTTTTAAAAGCCAAAAATAGCCTTAGACAATGATTAATGATACTACATTGAAATAGAGCATTAAAACATAGATATATTTTTCTCTTGAAATATATCCACTCCTACGTGAACTTCATATGAATCAAGAATGTGTATGTTTAACTAGTTTTAGAATAACAATCAATGAAACAGTAAAAACTGTAAACAATTCAAATTACTGAACTGTTATCTGGAATTCTCACTGAAAGTCCTGTAGTACATTTATACCCATTACCAGTAGAAATTGAGTAGCAATCCTGACTTATACAAGTTCTGTTGTCAGACAGAGTAGAATTATTCTCATTCTCCATTCAGACATGTAACATTGTATAATCATCTCTTTTAATGACTTAATCTCAAGGTATTCATGAACAACATACTCATTTCAATCTAGGCATTATTTTTGTGTAGTCAGTTACATGTTATTGCCATAACTGTCATTGCAATCAACTCAACTTCATTTAAGTGAAATAAAACTGCATGTTATGATTTTAGTTACTCAAAATGATACCATAGAACATACAATAAAGGTTGCAATAATTATCACTTAACAAGGCTTACAAGCATTATCTGTGATTTGTATGAATTATGTTTATAGAATGACACAAGGTTAAAGAAGCTTACAATGGACATTAGAAAACAATAGTTATGTCTCACTTTATTTGACAGTACTGAGGAAAGAATGTGAATTGTCAAAATTTTGAGAAACATTAGTGAGACACTATAATTCAAAGAGAAAAGAATAAGGGATTGAGTAGACAGGCTGTATGCATCGAAGGAAAACTCTGAGCAACATTAGCCCTGTGTATTTCTGCAACAGAGAGTTGACCAAGGTAAAAGAAGGAGGAACCAGCAAATACACTCTCGTTCAGACAAAGTGGCAATTTGATGTAGAAAGTCACCATGGGCTAAATGGTTCTTAGTGTACAAAGGCAGTAGGAGAGAGAGCAGAAGCCAGCTGTCTTAGCTGGGAGTCCTTCAGCAGGCGACCTCATTCCTATTCCCTCACTTCCATGTTTTCAAGCTACAGAAAATATACAGTGTTTCTCTCACTGAAACTCTGTGGTGAAGGCAGTTCAAAAAGGGAGCAATGCAACCAGCATTTGCTCTATCAGAGCAAATAGAAGTACTGGGCAAAGATGCCTAAGTTAGCAGGTAAGACTGGCCAGAGCCAAAAACCAAATTAACAGCGGAAGGGAAAATCTTGAGTTAATTACAGAGAAGGTTAATGAAAGAAATCTGATAGTTCATGCATTAAGAGAAAAAAATTATCAATAGACAAGACAGATCAAAGAAGATTAATACATGAAATACAAAAATTAGATAAAATAGAGGGAAAATTCCTGAAATAAACAAAGAACTGTATCTGCAGCTCAGAGAAGCATATGAAATACTAGAAACTGGGATGAGGTCATAAGACTGAAGAGCAGAAGTTGAATGAAGAACTAAAAAGCTAAATAAACATAGTATAGGCTGTTTGTGGGAAAAGAGTGTGGCCAAGACAGCATCAAGATTTCTGACCAGTTGCTTTCAGGACTCTGGTAAGACAGGTTAGTTTAAAGGATTTTTAGGACATTTTGCTGTGTGTCATAAAATGCAGTCGTCCTTCGACATCTCGTTCAGAAACAGTGAGAATATACCTATTGAATGGAAAACATGCAGTGAGAATATACCTATTGAATGAAAAACATGTGGAATAAGGACAAAACATGTTTCAGTTGTACTTTGGTAGCACACTGGGGTTTCTGCTCAGATTTTGGACTTTAAATGAAATCTAGATTAAATTGTTATTTAGAAATGATCCTTGAGAATACTTTTACAGTGTCCTCTATCAGAGTATTGTCATGAAAGACAGTAGGGGCTACCCAGAACAAATTATGATGAATTTTGGGATCACTACGCTTATTAGAAGATAAATAGTGGAAACTAAAAAATTACCAAAATTATAATTGTTGTAATAATGCATGGTTTATAACTGGGTTTCAAATGGAAAATAAATTCAGGAAGTATTTTGTTACTTAAATTGAAAAAGCCTTGGAAACTCTCTCATGATGGTAAAGACTTATACATTATTATTAGTGATCAGACATTGACAAACACTTAAGTGTTTTAATAAATTGGACCAGTTTGTGGCATTAACTCGCCCTAACCAATTGATACCAGAAGTCCTGAGGACTGGGTGGCCATCATGGCACAAGAGATCAAACTGAACACAGAACTTCTGATAGAGATTAACTGCTAGGACTAAATAATAGTATTGAACACTTTTGCCAGAGCCAGAAGTCGGAGCTATAATTTACGTAGGTCACAGATATGTGGCAAAGGGCTGAAAAATGCTGAAGATGAAGTGACAGATTGATGAACCCAGAATTATACAATTTTTAAAATCAGTCATAAAGACTTCTGTTTTCGTGTCAGAGTACCTGATTGTCTAGAGTGTAGAGTTGCTTAGAATTTGCTTCTCGATTCATTTACTTCTTTATCCCTAATCAAATTGATGATGGCAAAAGACTGGAGTCATGGAGTCATGGGGGCCATTGTCCATCCCTGGAAGAGGGAAGCCCATTTTCCATAGAATAGAGGTCACTAAGTTATCTAGGGAAACCAAAAAGAATATGCCATATTCTCATATTTTACTAAGATGTTAAAATTTATTTTTTATTCTTCTTATTATCTTTGAAAGAGCTAGAATCTCATAGAACAGTGGGAATCTCAATTTCTGTTACCTGACAGTGTTCTAATTATCACCTAAACAGGTCTTTAGTCAGATTATGCATTTGAGGGAAATGTCCATATGGTATTTCAAAATGTAATTCTAAGCATATTTTATTATAATGGTATTTTACATATGATTAGATATTTAAAATAGCTCTGTATTATTTCATTACTATAACAATAATACCTTAACAAATGGCATACAAGAGATCATGCCAATCTTGCACATGGTTGTATCTTCAGCACTAACATAGCACCTGGCAAATATTGTGAATATAATTTTTTTGCATAAATGAATGAAGTGGCATTTGCTGCATGATCACAATAAAAATATATGAGAAAACAGATTTAAAATTATTTCATATAAAATTTTAAACTAAATTTTACAACTCAACATACTCATAAATTTGGACACTATCTAAATGTAATATATTAAACTATTACATATAATATATCTTGGCCATTTTCTTTCCTGAATAGTTAGTATATATGCTTTATTACTATAACTAATATCTTTTTTCTTTATTTTTTTTAGCTAGGTAGCCAGACTTAAAGGAGACTAAGAAATTTTAAAAGTTAAAAAATATGAATTAATGAGGTAGAGCTATCATCAAGATTGAAATTCATTTTCATATAATAGAATCATTTCCATTTGTATTCCACTTGCTAATGGATTTACATTTGATAAATTAAAGAGTTAATGCATCTAACTGGTGATTATTATCGTTTTGATAGTTCTAAGATAATATGTTTTTATTTGCACTCAGTAACACATACTGCATTCATTTTTTATTAGTTTTAATCTATGGATAGACTTCAATAAATATTGATTATTGCTAGAAGTATGTGGCTTGCTTGCTTTCTCCAAAGGATCTGGAATCTAATTTTCTCACATGCATTTAAAGACTTAATTGCTGAACAAGCATTAATGTTAATTTTTGTGTCTGCTTGTGGGATAAACAATAATTATTGCACATTTTCATTTCTGGATTTCATAATTTCTCATCTTCTATTTGTTCTTATGCTTAAAACTTGACCCCTGTTTTATTACAGAAACTATCTCATGAGTGTCATCAATGATTTCATGTAATCTACCTTACCCCATGTTCATGCTGTGGGATCTTTCTACTTGGCCAGAATTTCTGTTAAAAATCTGATCCTTAACAGGCATTGGCATTCTAAGGAATGAAGAAAGATGATTCTCCTTCTTGAAGAGTACATCTGTTATTAGTGGTAGTAATAATGTTCCTTAATTTTGCTTCTATTGTGTTACTAACAATGTCTACATAGATTAGACATCTCAAAGTCAAGATATCCAAAATCAAACATCTCTTCTCCCATTATTGTTCTTCCTTCTTTCCTCATTGTATTGATTAATGGCAGTATTCCTTGCATTCCTGGGCAGAAGCACAATGAGATTAGAGACATTCTGTTCTGCAGACAGAGCAGTAGTGTCAGAACAAGCAGTTCCTAAGATCTAGACACCATAATTATAATATAGTAAAGATCACAAAGCCCTAACTAGAAAAACAGAACAAAAAATGTAGACAGAAGGAGAAAGAAAGTACTGACTAAAGAGCATGGTGATACATATACATTTATAAAGAATAATTTTAAAATTCCAGTTGTAGTAAAAATCAAACACAGCCTAGTGCGGTAGCTCATGTCTGTATTCCCAACACTTTGGGAAGCCCAGAGGGGTGGATCACCTGAATTTAGGAGTTTGAGAACAGCCTGGCCAACATGGTGAAACCCCATCTCTACTAAAAATACAAAAATTAGCCGAGCATGGTGGCATATGCCTGTAATCCCAGCTACTCGGGAGGCTGAGGTAAGAGAATTGTTTGAAGCTAGGAAGCAGAGGTTGCAGTGAGCTGAGATTGCACCACTGCACTCCAGTCTGGGAGACAAGAGTGAAACTCTTATCTCAATTAAAAAAATAATAATAAAAAGTAAAAAAAATTAAAACACAACCATAAAACAATCATGCTGGAAGAGTACATGTAGAAGGTTGCCATTTTATCCTTTTTGCAGATCCTAATGCAGATGATGGAATTATTGTTCAAAGTGTTTTGTTTTCCTAAATGGTTATCCTGTCATTTATAAGGGGACTTTTAGCTGTAACGCTGAGTTTTATACACTATGCTGCAGAGCATTTCTTTAGCAAGAACTGGAATTAGAGTGAGAGTAGGAAAGAAGTAAAATGCAACATTAAATAAAAATAATATGTGGAGGCAGAGAAGCTTTGGGATTCATGGAAAATAATAGTAAGATATTCATGAAAGAACATTTACATATGATGAGATAGGAGGAGAGGAAATGTTAGGGTATTGTTTTTGTATGGCTTAATTTAAAAGACAGTCTTAACCTGAAGCAAAAACTTCAGTGCTGAAAAGCACACAATTATAGTTTATTTGAAAGCAATTTGCACCAGAAAGGGATGGAAATTAGAAAGTGAAGAGATCAAACAGTGACTGCCTTGGGAATATTGTGTCAGAATTCATGTATTTAACTCTCTAGTTTAGTAAATCTAACAGTGAACCACCATCTGGTGACCACAGTGATGAAAAATAATACTATTGATTAAGAACAATGTGTGAACTTTAGAAAAAAGCATTCATATTTTATAGAGATCTATCTATATCAGTTATATAATCATTTTCTAGTCAAGAAGACAGTGGTCTTGCTTTAAGAGGACCCAGCATATATCTCAAATATATGTGATATTTTGTGATAATATGCAAGGACATTCATTATAAAACATTTTAATAATTTGAAGAGATAATCCTAAAGGCTATAATGTTATTATACAACTCATAATACGTATTCATAACATAAACTAAATATTGGTCAAAGGTATGTAAGCAGACTCAGCTTTGACCAACATTTAGTTTATGTTATGAATAAACTATGTGGTTTTTGAAATAAGTGTCTACATATTTATATTCTTTAACTTCCTCAAACTCTTTCGAGGAGATATTTAGATTTAAGAAAAAAAATGAAATAAAATTATTCCTGTAAATTCTCCAAGTCAGACTCAGAGCACACAAGGGCACTCCAGCTCTGAAATTTTGATAGAGTTACTGAAGAAGTATAAACTGTAATTGAGTACACTTCCTTTTTTCTTTCAGCAGAAAGCATATTTATACCATTTGAGCTACTCTTATCTAGCCTTAAGCATTTTTTAAATAAGGAAGTATTCAGAAGAAAAATTTATATTTACCCTTAGAATATGCAAGAACTACAGGTTAGTAAATGTAAAATTAATGAGAAGCTGCCAAAGTATCACAGACATGTAATATGTCTATCGTGCATATATGACAGTGGTTATGAATCCTGGCTGCAAGATACAATAGAATCTGCAAGGTTTTAATTTTTTAATTTTATTTTTTGGTACATTATATTTGTACGTATTTATGGGGTATATGTAAAATGTTATTATATGCATAGAATGTGTAATGATCAAGTCAGGATTCTTAGGGTATCCTTCACTCCTGTATTTGTTCTTCTAAGTATTGGGTACATTTCAAGTCCTAGTTTAAAAAAATCAAGAACTATTCCAGACTTACTACCTTGTCATCTCTAGGAAAGTGACCTAGAAGTCTTTATTCTGAAAGCATTTTATGATTGATTGTCATGTTCAGTCAGTATTGAGAAACCATGTATATATGCAGTTTTTCTTCATAATCATAGAAGTTTGGAGCTGATAGGGACCTAAGATTCATCTAGTCCAATTTGCACATCAGTATCTGAATCAAATACATTTTACTGCGGTTTTGATTAGTGTATATGATAAAATGAATATATATATTTATATGAATATAAGTTAACCTTTATGTAGGTATCTTTTCCTGTGTATGTATATGTGATCTCACATACACAGACACACATATATACTACACATTCACTGGAAAATTTCACTGTGGTATATGACAGAGAGAACAAATGGGAATGTGAGATTTATTGTGCTTAAATAATTTGCAGTCTGATAAAACAGATACGCCCCTAATCACAGTTCAAGTCAATACTACAGAAAAAGTGCTGTTGCAGTGCATAAGAAAACAAGTATCGATTTCCAAATATAATATAAAAGGGATTATATGTATCTAATCTTATCTTTCAGGAAGGAAAAGGCATTTGAATCTGGAAAAGATGAAACAGGAAACAGAAAAGATTGAGGAGGCAGAATGTGCCAAGTCACAGAAACAATATCTGTGCTTTATTCAGCAAAAATATGCAATAAACATAATTTGTAGAAATGAAAATTTATAAGCTTATTAAGATTAACTTTTATTAGCTTATTAATGAACTTGTTTCCCATTCATTTTTTCCTTCATTCAATAAATGCTGAATTCTGAAGATGTATTTGTGCTTGTCACAAAGGATATCCATGTATAAAAAGGAAAAAAGGTTTTGGGAGGCCAAAGTGGGAGGATCACTTGAAGCCAGGCTTTCCAGGCCAGCCTGGGCAACAGAGTGAAATCTCATAATCTTCAAAAATAGAAAAATTAGCTGGGAGTGGAGTATGCCACTGCACCCCAACCTGAGTGACAGAGCAAGAGTCTATCTCTAAAACAATAAAATTAAAATTAAAAAATTTAAAATAAATAAAATTTTTTAAAAAAGAAAGAAGTAACTGACCATGTGCAAATGGAATTTGATTTACTGTTAAATATTTTGTTACCTACTTTAAAAAACTACATTATGTTCCTAAGATAATTCCCATTATTTGTGATATTTTACATTCAAAATTATGGAAATATTTTTAAAGCCAAATTCTAGACAGTTAATAGTAGTAACATGAATTTGAGTTAATAGCATGATTTTTGAAAAGACTATAATATCTTTGACTTTATTCATAGAAATTTGTAGCACTTTCTGTAAGTTTGATAATTGTTCTCTTCAGTGCTTATTTTTGAACTTAGTACTTGCTGATATGAAAGAAATAATTGTGCTAGTATCACTGGATACTAAACTACTCAAATGGAATCATCGAGCTGGAAATGGGTCATTAGTTCAGTTATTTTTTATTTTTGGGTGGATGAGAATATATCTTATTTTGAAATTTTGTCTCAGATATACTAGGTGGCTTATATTTGTTGTGTTTTTGTTATACTATGAAGCGTCTATTTATTCTTCAATTCATACTGCATTAATCTCAAGGAGTAAATCTGTTATGTGTCAATTGCTTCGTCAAAATCCTGAAATAGTATTTGATGCCTAGAGAGTTGAGCCACAATAGCACATAGGAAATGCTTTCAGTAGTTGGTTTTATAATAAACTACGTTGTTCCTGCTCACATGCATGATCCAGTTCCCCATCTTTGTGCCTCTTTCTGCTGTACTTTTCCCATTTTATAGCACTCTATCACTAATAGGTATTCAACTGCTGTTTCTGTCAAAGGTGAGCATGCATGCTTTCTCTAAAATTTTGCCTGTTTCAACTCAGGAGAATCTCTTCCTGTTCTCAATGCAAATGGTTATTTTTCTGTTTCTCCTATGGATCTTTGCTTTCTATTTATCTTCATCCACACACATAAACAAATATACATACATAGTCTCCTCATTGGAGTAGAGTGTTTATTCTCATTGCTGAGGGTAGAATTCATTTCTTAGTTATTCTATTTTACACATCACCTATAAGAGGGAGTTGCACACATAATTTTACCTTACTATGTACTTATCAAAGTATTTTTCCCTAATTTAGAATCCTTAAATTCAACCCATATCCTGATTCTCCTTGCTGGGAAGAGTAAGGAAAAGGGATAGAGTTCTGTGCTCTCATTCTGTCCCCTGCATGTGAAATTTCAAACTGAGGACAGTAATAATGTATAGATTATATAGTATATTCTAGGACACCTTTAGTTATTAATTTTCATGATTCTTCAGTAAATATTGTCATTAATCATATGTTACCTGAATTCCTTGAATGCTCTTATAGTGTCTAAATCTTGCATCCTGTTTTTTTTTTTTTTTTTTTTTCCAGTAGAAAAAGTGGTCTTTCCTTCTATGTATGTGGCATGAACTTTGGGGCCTGTAACAAGGCAAATCCTAACTCCAAGCAAACTGGAATTTCTAAGAAATGAAGTTGTAATATCTCAACACAGATCCTACATATTCTCTCTTTCATTAACCATTATCTTGTGTGAACTTGGGAAACATGAGATAACATAATTTGTCTCCTGCTCCCCTCTTCATTCTCATTTTCATGCCTTGAAAAGGAAGAGATTGGGTATTTCTTAGGCATTTTTCATCTCTGAAATTCTAAAAGTCTAATTTTGTTTTTAACTAACTGCATTTGTATTTAGATTATTATTTCTAGAAACTCAGTGACTTCCATTTCAGAGTATGGTTTGCAATTTTTCTCTTCACGTTTGGCAATACTTATTTTTCTTTTTTTATTTCAGATGCATACAGTTGATTTAATTCAAATCCTGTTTTTAACATGTATGCACCATTGGACAATGCAGAGTTTCTTTAATTCAGTTGGAACCTGACTGATGTCTTAGGCCTTCTTGTGTGCTCTATTTTAGTGCTTCGTGCCCCATCCCCTACAGCCATCATCTTGATTTTGTGTTTATCAATCCATTGTCTTTTTATAATTTTCCCAGATATACATGTTTATCTACAAAATATATATCTACATTTGCTTATTTTGAAATTGATTAGAAACTATTATTCTGCATGTAAACTTTAAAGTCATTTTTGGCCCAATATTTTATTACCCTATTTAATCATATTGTGACACATAGCTGTAATTGTTATTGTTTAACCCTTTGCTGTGGGAAAATGAAACAGTTTATGGAGTTTCCTGTCCATGGCATATAATTCCTTTTTGATATTATCATCAGTTCTGGTTTGAATGTTTTTGTGTCTTCTAGTATATATGTTATCAACTAGATAATCCTTGAAAATAATAAAATGTTTTAAACTGGTCAGTTTTCTCATACATCACCTACATTTTGGCTTTGCTCAGAATGAATTTCTTAGAAAAATTGTTATAATTACTAAGAAAACATTCAAATATATGCTGTTACTTTTTCTAAATTAGAATTTTTTTTAGCGTATGAAGATATTTCCCTTGAGTTTTTATCACTTATCTTCTGTTTTATTCCCTTGCTTTATCAATGTTTCAAACAAGTCTATTTTGTTGTTGTTGTTGTTTTTGTATTAGGAAATCTTACTAAGTTCATTATAGTCACTTTTTATATATTTTCAGAATCATTAACAAGATACATTGTAATTTTCATGGCTCATTTGACAATCTAAGTTAACAAGATTATTTTGTAATTATTAAAATATTTATATGTGAGAGGCATTCTTATTTGCATCTTTGTAGAATTAAGAACTCTATTGTCTTTCTTTTCTTTTTTAAACATAGCATTTAACTAAAATTAAGTAGTATAATGCCTACAAACTGGCAGTCAGAGATAAACTATCTAATGGAATGATGCAGGAAATAATTTAAAATTAAATAAGAGGAGCAAAGGAGAAAAGGAGCAATTTAAAATAAAGAATTAAGACAAGCGTATTCATCAATTATCATTTGGGCACAGTGGAGGAACTGGCCTGAGGGCTATTCAATTTAAAATGTTCCATAGGTACTATTGGATCCTTGAAGCAAAATATAATAAGGAGTTGGTGTCCCAATTAAAGTATTGGAAATGTCAGCAAGCTGAAGGGGATGGCTTCATATGGTTTGAGAGACAAGTATGCTGGTGAGGCAGTTCTGGCATGAATTACTTGGAAATATTTCAAGAATAATCAGACTGTTTTTCTTAATTTCTGACTTTTGCTTTCTCTTTATTTCCCTAACGGGATTTACTTGTCCAGTGCAAAAAAGCACTTATTAGGAATTGACAGTGTACCAGATCATGGTGAAATTGTACAGAAATTTAAATATCTGAAATTCCAAAGGTAGATCTGGCTAGTGAGCCCTTGGGCACTTTAAACAATGATTGTACTTTAAAGAGAGAGGAAATCGCAGCCGAGCTGGGTGGCTCATGCCTGTAATCCAAGCACTTTGGAGGCCAAGGCGGGCGGATCACCTGAGGTCGAGAGTTCAAGACCAGCCTGACCAACATGGGGAAACCCCTTCTGTAAAAAAACAAAAAAAAAAGAAAAAAAAAAGAGAGAGGAAATCGCATTATTTCATATCTTGAAAATGCCTCCTTCCTGAAGAAACATAACTTAATTTATTTTAACATTTCTTATATTTGAACTTGGACATAGTACTTCTATAATCAAATGAATAAGTTACCAGTTTCCTAATTTACCTTTATTAAAAAATTAAAGCAACTAAAATTAAAATAATAATTCTAAATTAAATCACTTATAATAAATTTATCTCATACTTCATGAAATTTCATGTCTATATGTATATTTTTGGAAAGCATGACCCCTAATTAATCATGAGGACATCCCAGCCGATTACTTGGGGACTCTGTCACACTGGAGAAGTTATTTGTCTGTGCCTCGGTTCAGTTTCCTTATGTGTGGATAATACCTGCACTCACTTCAAGGAAGTTTTATGAGATTTTATATGTAAAATACTTCAAGACTTAGAACACTATCTGGCACATAAAGACACAGGAGTTATATATCATCATAATTATAAATTTGTCATTTTGAAAATTCATAATCATGTATTAGAGCTCTTATCATTTAAATCTTCTTCTATGATTTGTTTTTAATTTAAAACTGAAAATATTGAACAGAAACAATTAACCAGGAGGAAAAAAACTAACAAATAAAAAAATACTCTTATATTTCACAGTAAATTGACAGAAGAGACATTCTCTTTAAGATAAAGGGAAAGACATTTGCTCTCATAACTTTTATTTTATTTCTTTCTGAAAGTAGCAAATAAAATAGAGCAAGAAAACTGCACTAAAAGTTGAAAAAATTAGAAAAGAGATTAAATCATCATTTTGGCAGCTAATATAATTAGTGACAACTGAAAATCAAAAAAATTAAGAAAATTGATATGTATTATTAGCACTGACACTATATATATATATATATATATAGTTATTTATATTTTATGTGTATTGTTTCCTTAAATGACAGTAATATTTAAAAACCATAAAGCTAAATAATTTACATAAATCACCTTGAAGTAACTCAAGAAACAAATTTCTCTATCAATTCATTCATCCATCTAACTATGATTTTGATGTTCTTTACGTAAAAATAAATATAAGGTAATCTGAATAAATTCAAAGCATGACAAAATCTCAGATGAGAAAATTATGTATTTTAAAAGATGTCAACTCTAAAAGGGTGTTTGCATATGTATGTGTATGCTTGTATATGTAAATAAATAATCTAAAATCTTTCCTGAGTTTTTTAGGGAACTGCAGATAAGTGATCTTGAAATTAGCAATTGCAAGAATAAATGTGTGTGACCTATACTGAAAAGTTTGCAAAGAGGTGTAATCGGTTGAAATTTCCATACAATGTAATCAAGGATTATATTCTATCTCAACATAATGAAGCATTTCATAAACTAAATATGCTATTAGAAGCTGATAATATGATATAAATTGGAAAAATATGAATACCTTATGAATTGACACTTCTTAAATATGAAAAAGAGCTAATTCTGGGTCTGTTTTTAAAGATTATACTCCTTTGGTCATAACTTGAGCACCTTCCCCTATCCAAATTCCGAAACCATGGCATTGATATGTAAATTATAAAAAGTGATAAGCAAGATATGTCACAGAAGACAAACAGAAAATGTAAGATGAGCCTTGTTGAAGCCCACAGCCTACTGAGTCTTGGCTTTTGAAGCAGTCAAAATTATGTGACTGGGAATTTGGCTCACATAAAGTTCTAAAACGTTCTTCGTTAGGTGGAGGAATTAAGTATGGTTTATGGCTTGAACCAGGGACTGCTATAGCAACAGGGACATAAATAAGAAATATATTAATTGAAGGTGCAGCTAATAGGAGATGGGAAGGTACAGGTCAAAGCTTATAGTTAAGTGCTATGGTAAATAGATGAGTCTTTGGATTTTTTAATATTTCCCTAATATTATCCAGTATTTCCCAATGTTAGCTAGAGCAGGGACACCAAACTGCTAATACGAGACCTGCTTTTGCATTCTGAACTTGGGTAGCCAGGTAGAATTAATTGTGTAACTATTATGCAAGGCATCCATGGACACAAGTGGTAATAAATTAGAAAAAGAGTGACAAAGGGGGGGATTATTTAAAAGGTTTCTATAAACCATAACCTCATAACAAGAAGATAGCCAATATGATGAAAGCCAAATACATCTATAATCAGAAAATTAAATCAAATATCTTAGCAACCTGAAAAGTATTTAAAAATGTTTATAGTCCCAATGTGATAAATGAAGAATAAACATCTTTTATTAAAGGAATTTATAGATTATAAGCAAATGACACAAAACAAGAATAGGTAGATAGAATAAATTCATTTAGAAAAAGCATATATTGAAACATTCCATAGTAAGTAAAATCAAATTGTTTGAATACAAAAATAAAATGATAGTAGAGGAAGAAAATTTGAAGGAATAGTAGCTGGGAGTTTTGTTTTATTTTGTTTTCTAAGATCTTAGGAAATAACTAAGTCCTCACATTGAAAGTTAAATAAAATTTAGTATCCACTTGGGCACAGTGGTGTGAAATTCAGATAATGAAACATTAAGAGATTTTCAAGGCCCTGAGAAAAGATTACGCATAAACAAATGAAAACAGATTGCAACAGATTTCTCAGCAATAAAATAGATCTCAGAGTATACTATGTAGTATATACATAGAACTGAAGGAAAATACTCACATAAAATATCTTCTCTACTAAAATATTTCAGCATTATACCAAAAATAAAGATATTTTCAGAGCAGCTTTAGGGGACAAAACCAATAAAGACCTTTTCTGAAAGATTTGTTCAATAATACAACTTAAAGAGGATTTTGAAGCCATGAAAGGCATGGTAACAAAGAAACACAGGTATCTGTAGAAATTAATGAAAAGGTATTGATAGGCCGGACTTTGTGTCTCACACCTGTAATCCTAGAACTTTAGGAGGCTGAGACAGGTGGATCACGATGTTAGGAGTTCGAGACCAGCCTGGCCAATAAGGTTAAACCCCATCTCTACTAACAAAAAAAATTAGCTGAGCATGGTGGTGCACACCTGTAGTCCCAGCTACTCAGGAGGCTGAGGCAGGAGAACTGCGTGAACCCGGGAGGGAGAGGCTGTAGTAAGCCCAGATCACACCACTGCACTCTGACCTGGGCAACAGAACAAGACTCAGTCTCAAAAAAAAAGTATTGGTAAATATAATTACCATTTGACAAAGTATTAACTAATTTTTGTGATAAGAAGATGAAACTAAAACTCAAGATAAAATAGTAATCTGTGTCTTCAATTTAGTAAGAGGGTAAACTTTGCTAAATCTTTGTCAAGAGGTGAGCATAAACACTGGATAGTGATGTAGGAACCAAGAAACAGCATGAGAGGGTAAACAAAGAGGGGAAGAAAACCTATGAAAAGAAAACCTAAAATCAGTGTATAAAAATATTTGCAATTCACAATAAATATAATCAGGTTAAACTCAACTATTAAGAATCCCACTAGCAGACTGGTTTGTCTGCAAGCAATTACTGAAGAAGTCAGATTACAGACTCTGAGTTGGTTGAAGCAAGCCATTTGTCATTACTCAGTACTCGTGGAAAGCATTGAAGGTGTTAATGAAGTGCCACTACATAACCCCTGACATGTAATTTTATGGGTCCATTTTTTTAGGTGGGTATAACTCAAGATTTTCTCTACATTCCTGTCTGGAATTTGTTTGGGATCCACAGAGGGGGAAACCCTACGTACATAAAATTATGGTATACATTTGAAAAGCAACTAAATATACAGTTTTAAAATATGCAAATTACATCTGGGGCTATAAACACTATCAACACCAACAGCAACAACAGCAAAATACCCCAGTGGTGCTCCAGCATAGGATTACCACTAATCATGAACATTTTCAGTAACTAAAATTATAAATTTTCATAATTTTATATGTTAGAACACAGGTAATTCTAACAGCAAGACCTTAAATAGTCTTTTAATTAAAAAAATCATTTGCACATGCTAAGTACATTTGTTGAAGGAAGTCAAAGATCTATTCAAGTTATTTCATTCTTCTTCAAATGTAACAAATATAAGTGCACATAATGATTATTTGAGTTCACTCTCCCGTAATTCGATGAATGAAGAAAGCCACATGCCTCTGTTCTGAAAGTCTCAGAGATGGCTGAGCTTGTAATTTTTAAGCTAACCTATCTTCATTGGCCTCCAAATAAAATAAAGAATAAATCAAATTTCTAAAAATTTATTGGTATTAATGGAAGCCTTACAATATAGAGTCAAGTGAAGAGTAAAGGGATGGACATTTGCAAAGATACCCTGAGAACATCTGTTGCCCCAGATTTCTAAATCATATATGCCTAAAGCAGGATAATTTAGTTTATCTTAATGTAGTTGTGGTGGGGGGGTAATGCAGTTAACAGAGTTACAGTGTAGTTTAATTATAAGGTTGCTAGTTCAACATACATTACTTTGTTCAAATGATGAGACCTAAAAATAAAATAATCTATATAGCATAATTTATTTTTAACAAAAGCATTTCAAGATTGTGTTAAGATAATTTATAAGTATCATTAGGAGGAAAATAAAGTTCACAACCCTAATATCAAAAGCTGGAAATATATATTATATTTGAACTCTAGGATTCCAGCTCGGTTTAATATATGACACTAGTGTTTTTAAAGCCATTTTGTGAGAATGATAGTATACTTTTTTGTTACTTTATCCCTTAGGCAGCTTTCCATGTTTTAGCAAAGGACCCTTTGAGATATCTTTTTCTTTGCCAAAAACTAAATATATTGACAAAGTTTGGAAGAAAGATAAAACATAATAAAGTCATCCAAGAGAGGTGAGGGTGCATTCAAGAAAAGGCTTATGTTAAATAGAGCAAACTGTGTTGAAACAAAATCTATATAGCTAAAAATCCAGTGTTTTTGTATTTTTATTCTATTTTCAGTTTAATCTACTAGGAAGATAAAAGATCCAATACTACTTCTCACTTTGTATTATCATTTCAACTTTAATATGAAAGATTTCTTGGAAATTAGCATTGGAGCTTTATTTTAGTAACCGCAGAGAAATAATTCTAGGAAATTGTGGAGCCAAAATCCCAATTAGATATGTTCTATATGCCCAAAATTTATACAAGGATTACAGTTATCTAGAAGAGCAGAAAACATATGTGTGGTGGGGATATATACATGACTGAGACATAGCAAAAACTTACAATGATTATAATTTCTGAAGAAATAATCAGTTTGAACATGATACTGTGTTAAGAGAAATTACCATAAAAATGACTAGACAGGACCAAAATACTTCTGTCCCTGATGCATTCTTTTTTTAAAGTTTCAGTCATTTTGGGGGGGTACAGTTGGTTTTTGGTTACATGGATACCTAATGCATTCTATAATGTGGGAATATTTCTTCTGCAAAAAATCATCTTTTGCATAGTACACAATGCTCTTTATTAAGCCTTCACTATGGATAACTGCAAAATTGTCAAAAGGCAGTTGTGTACAAGGCCAGTAGGATTCAAAACATTAAAAAAGTTTTCAGCTGTTTCGTTTTCAGTGCATTTGACATTTAATTTAAGTATTGTAATAGATGATTATTTACTAAACTCGTATAGAATAGACTTAAAGCAAAAAAAAAAATAGGTAAGTTCAAGCTTACTTTCAGGAACATTGAGAAGTTTCAATTACACTTTGCTAATCTGTAATAACCTTACATTTGTGATCTTAATTTTTTGCAGCTACATTTTTATAAAATTAATTTAAGAAATACATTTTTATTAATAATTTACAAAACTATCCAATTTTATTGAAAAAATAATGGTCAGTGTTTGTGACATTGTATCTCCCAAAAAAAAAGCAGCATTCTTTTTTTTTTTTTTTTTTAAAAGAAATGCATTGTTCATTGTGAGGTTTATATTTGTTTAAGGTTTAAGATTTTAGATATTTTAGACTTGTTCTGTTTTATTTTTGAGACGGAGTTTCACAGTTGTTTCCAGGCTGGAGAGTGCAATGGCGTGGTCTTGGCTCATTGCAACCTTCACCTCCTGGGTTCAAGAGATTATCCAGTCTCAGCCTCTCGAATAGCTGTGATTATAGGAGCCCACCAAACACGCCCAGCTAATTTTTGTATTTTTAGTAGAGAAGGGGTTTTGCCATGTTGGCCAGGCTGTAGACTGGTTTTTTTTTCCCCCCAGCTGATTTTAGTCCTAAAGTTGAGATAGCTGATTTTTTTTTTTCCAATCTTTTGCTTTCCTAAAGAAAGAATCCATCTACTTGTGGGTCCTTCTGATAAGTTCAAATACCTTTTGGCCTTTCTCCTTAGAGCAAATAATCATCTCTTAACTGGTTTGTCAGATTTTAATCTAATTGATAAATTAACATTCCCTTTTACTCAGCATAATATACTATCTTCCCCCCAAAAAATGTATTTCCATTGCGCCAATTCTCCTTAATTATATACTTCCTGCAATAAAATGTTTGTAAATGCTATTGGATGCACTCTAGATATAAGTAAGGCAAAAAGAATCTTAAATCTGACAAAAAAGAAGTCTTCCCACATTATATGCTTTGGTAGTGGGAAACACCATCAATATTTTGGTGCCTCCTATATATGTGCAAGTCGCTAGACTTAAAAATAATTTTTCACTCTTAGAGGTCTACAAAATAGTCTTTCATAATTTATTCAGATTCTATCATCTTTGAGAAATCGTATCAAATTATAGGATAAAATTTTTGCCATATATAAGATGTCATTTAAAGAAAGACTTTAGCAGACTGGTCATTTAATAGGATACTATAATTACAAAGATTGTTATTAAAATTGTTTGAGAAAGTTATTCACATGCCTTAAAATATGTTACTTTTAAAATATTCTAATACATTCAAGAGTACTGCACAGTTTTTCTAGTTTATGAGAATATAAAGAAATGTTTGATGAAAATGCTAACTATACACGGCATAGGGCTGGAAGAGAAGAGTGAATTTTAGATGATATATTTTGCAAGTATATATGGGATTTTATACTATTGGTTTTATTTATTTAAAAATGGTAAAGAGAATCTAGGTTTTAGAACAAAAGTAATAATATTATTCCTAATCATGCGAGACACATTAAAAATATTAACCACTGTGTAAGCGCTAATTGACGGAGCATTTGATCCTGTCAACATTTCCAGAGTCAGGTTGCTTTTGTCCTGTATGTAGTATAATGAAATCCATTATGAGGCAATCTTTAGCACAGTGCATTCTGTATGCATTGCTATACTCACCTTTCCTAAGAACACCTCAGTTACCTCCAAGAGTTCTAAATAAAGCAATGCAAAGTCTTACCTACACGCTGTGACATTAAGGCCCACCAAGACCTGACTCTAAAGTAATTTTCTCACTTTAACTCTCAATATTTCTCAAAAACATAGTGATTTCCTTGTGTACAATTTTATCTCTTATATAAATTCACCTTTGCTTGTATTTGCATGGCATTTTCTTGTCTCTTCAGTCAATTTTACATAGGATCTTCTATCTGTCTAGAAAGATTTTGTACACATAGGTTTCAATCCACATCCTATTCTCCTTTATAGGCCCAGCTACAAGTGTCTGTATGAAGCTTCCTTAGTGCATTTAGACATCTTCTTTGTCTGTTTTACGTTTACTATAACTTAATAGATGTTTACCAGAATATTCTTAAGATCTAGGTATTTTTATGCGTATGTTTCTCCTAGTATAATTAAGAACTTTGGGAGTAATGCCTTGGAAATTTTACCATATATCAAGTAAAGTAAATATTTCAGAAAGGAAGGCAGAGGAAACCTAAAGTCGGGCAATTACATGACCACTTAAATCAGCTTTATAAATGTTTAGAACTATCTGTGACACATAGTGTTTTAGGAAGCATGCAGCACAGGAGAATGATGTAGTCTGGGAGGCTAGACCCATCTGATCTTTTCACATCTTTTGGCTTGCTTTATATTCACTGGAAGCTGATTAGATTGTGCCCATCAGATTAAGGGTGGATTGGCCTTCCCCAGCCTACTGACTACAATCTCTTTTGGGCAACACTCACACAGACACACCCAGGATTAATACTTTGTATCCCTCAATCCAATCAAGTTGACACTGAGTATTAACCATCACATATAGTGAGTATTTGATAAATTTTAGCTATTTTCATATATTGCAGTTAAAACCAATTTAGACACATTGACAGAAACAAACAGCTCTGTGATTCTGTTTCTTTGTAAGTTAATTCAAAGCTCTGTCTGTAAGATGAAATAATGAATTTCAGACGTTTATGCACTTTTGCTTTAGCTAAATCATTGTCTAGTGTAGAGGTGAAAATGTTCAAATGATAAGGTCTCATAGTTTTTATTTTTCAAGTTTTTCCCCAGTTTGTGAATAGAAGAGTTTTTTTTTGTTTTGTTTTGTTTTGTTTTTACCCAAGATGGTGACATCCCATATTTATGGTAAATTTACCAAGATAATGATATCCCACATTTATGGTAAAGACTTGACCCTGTTTCCAGGTGATCCTTAAAACGCTGCCACACTTCTTCCATATACATACATCAAGCATAAACGATGTGTAGCCTAGAAATAGATGAAACAACAGGTTTCTACACAGGTACAGATTTTGAATCAAAGGACAGTGTGAAAAACAGGTGCCTTGAATTTATTCTTTAGAGATTAATTTCATTGCCACTGTTGAATTTTTCTTATAGCACCAGAATTTTATTACCATCATTTTCTTTTTCTGAAATATGCCAAGTATTTGCAAACATAGAAGTAGATGACAGGTGTCATATATTTCAGTGGTTTAGATATAGCAAATTTTTTAAGCCCTTGAGAAAATTCCTTTAAGTTTTCTTTGGAAAATTTTGAATTTTCTCATTGAAGCAAAAAAAATTGATTTATGTGTATTGTGTTAGTCTGTTCTCACACTACTAACAAAGACATCTCCAAGACTGGGCAATTTATAAAAGAAAGTTGTTTAATTGACTCATAGTTCTACATGGCTGGGGAAGCCTTAGGAAACTTACAATCATGGCGGAAGTGGAAATGAACATGTACTTCTTCATATTGTGGCAAAAGGAGAAGAATGAGAGCTAAGTGAAGGGGATACCGCCCTTATAAAACAATCAGCTATCCTGAGAACTTACTCACTATCACAAGAATAGCATGGGGGAAACAGCCCCCATCCTTCAATTGCCTCCCATTGGGTCCTTCCCACCATACACAGGGATTATGGGAGCTACAATTCAAGATGAAATTTGGGTGGGAACACAGCCAAGCCATATCATGGGTCAAAATGAACTGAATATTATTTATGAGTGCTTGACAACCCAATTTATACAATTTTTCTTATGATATTTACTCAACTTCATGAATGTAATACTATGCCAAGTGGTTGTTATACACTGTAATTATTCAGCACAAATATTCTTAGGGCTATTACAGACAACTGTTGTGATTAAGTTATTGATAAATTTCCCTTAAGGCCATAATAGCATTGCATCAAAAATATTAGAAGACTATTTATTAGATCTAAGAATGTACAATTTAAGTTTTTGACCATTTTTAATTGGCTTAGAACAGTTTCCTTGCAGAATATTTAATACAGATTACTCAGGAGAGAAAACAGAAGAAAATAGGAATGGAGTCTGTTGGCGCAGCTGAGAGTGCAGTGTTAGGGATCTCCTTGTGCACTAGTCACAGGGTTCTTTGGGTAGGGAATCTACACAGTGGCTGATAGCCATTCCCTGAGATGTTCTCAGATGAAACATCTTCTTTACAGGCATGACTGTGCATAGAGAGTTGCACCAGCTGTGGAAATTTCACACCATCTGACTGAACATAGCCTTATCCCTCAGAGTGTAAATAAACTAACTCAAGATTACTAGCATATCTGGACCATCCAGATGGCTCCAGCAGACATTTAACTGATAAGCCAAGGAAGCAACTATTATTTAGGGTATTTTAATTTTATCTTGTGCCATATTTTTATATATGTGTTTATTGAATGAGTGGAGTGCTACATATAAAATCATGAAACTTAGGTTTTCCTCATGCCACTGTCTTTGAAACATATAGTAGATCTCCCTTTTCTGCTTGGACAATATTTGTGGCAGATCACAAAACAAAACTGCTGATGGAGTCTATACACTCATCTCATCAGTGTAACCTTCAAGATAATTCATACCTTTTTGTTTACCAGAGTCCAAGAGGACTCTGCAAAGAGCTAACACACTTGTTCCTCACCTTAATTATTAGTGCTTCTTGCTTCCTGTCTCTAATTCTCTGCCATTTTCCTCTTTCTCCTCAGCTTTACTTTTAAAAGTATCCACATCAGTCACATCCCCCAAATTCACTACTTGAAGAATTCTAGGTGGTTGATTGGATTGACTTGAAGAAGTTCCAGGTGTAGGGGAGAAATATTTAACATTCTAACAATTCTTTCCAATAAATACTCACTATACATGTTTCTCTAATTATAGATAAGCTTTATTTAGGTAGATGACGGGATAAAATTTGAAGAACCAGCTTTGAGACTATCTCTCACCAACTCCTGAATAAATTATCAGCAATTTCTTTTAATTATGTTAAGATATTTATCATCAATTGTTCCCATTTCTGTACCTCAGTTCAAATTGTAATGACAGGGGATGTATCTTTTAATATCCTATGACATATATTTCATGTATATGCTATCTACATGGCAAATCTATTTTCGGTTTGTTTTCTTGTTTATTGCTTTTTGTTTAATATCATCTAATCCTTTATGAAAGCATTTAAGCATTGAACTGAATTCCCTTCCTGTGCCTCAGGAAAAAATTTAGGCACTTACTGGAGCTGGATTATTTTATACTATAAATCTCTGAGTCCTTATTGAGCAGAACTATAATCAGGTAGAGCACTTACTGAACCATCCAGACACAAAAATATTTATCTTGGTTTGATAAGAAATTTAAAAACAAAATCAATGTTCATAACTATGTACTGTGGCAGAATATATTACAAAGAGGGAAAGGAGAGAGTTTTTATATAAGGTTTCTACAGGATGTAGTAGAACAACTCCATCTTTTTGGTTTATATGTTTGAAAATGAGATTTGAAAAATGTCCACAGTGCAAGCAGATAGATTTCAACTAGTTCTCAATTATGAAGGAAGTTTTTAAATTCTGAATTTATGTGGGACTCTAAACAGAGAGAAACTGGAGACCAAGTGACCAGAATTCAAAGTTCAAGAGTGTGACCAAAACTAAGAAATATTACAGGTATATTAAAGTTAAACAGATTATTCAACCCTCAGTGCAGAAGTAAGGTTATGTGTGTTTGAGTAAACACATGTTTACTTAAATTATTTTATATATACTAAATATTTATGGATTCAGGATAAATTCTAAGAAAGCCACTCTTCAAACAAATTTGAAGATGCTGCCATCATACAAAATATTTTACATAATCTTTAAACAAAAGTATATAATCATACATGAAAAAGCGTTCTTTAAGGCTAAAGTCAGTTTACTCCATATTGCATTGCATATATTTAACTTAGTGGCTTTAATAAAACAAAAAAGGATTTTAAATATTAACCAGAAAAAATTTTTAAAAAAGCATTTTATGTCATCCCCACATCACAGTGACTTATTTATACAGTAAATTCATTTAATTCTATTACCTTTACTTTTTATTAAATTTATTACCGGTGTACTTTGAAAGGTCAAATGATACACTTATACACTACAGCACCACCAGAAATATTTTACAGCAAGAGGAAACATTGAGAAAATATAGAAAATAGTTCAATAGATTTTACATGAACAAATATATTTTAAATATGGATTTACTGGTGACCAGAGTCTTTAAGAAAATTTTAAATATGTTAGTGAATATATGTATATGTATGTGTTTGTGTATATGTGTGTATATATATATATATATATATACACACACACACACAATTTTCTGGATTTTTAATGTCGGGAAAATTTACTGAATATTTTTGTGCAAGGCACTGGAAGGTGCAAAGATAGGGTAATTTGCAGTCTTTGGCCTTCATAGAGATAAATTGTTAAACAAAGAAGATAAGGTACATGGTGCCTGATTGACAAGGATGTCAATTTAGAGTTAGGAAGCAGAAAATATTATAAGGAACATGAGCAGAAAATATTATAAGGAACATGATGCTTTTACAATAGTTTACATGTACCTGTTAGGTTTTATCATATGAAATGAGGGGCAGGGGAGCATAATTTTATGACTGAGCACTCTGACTTTGTGTCCTTGGACAAATTACATATCTTGATTCTTCATTTATTTTTTCTTAACAAAAAGACAGTAGTTCCTAATGCATGAAATTGTTGTGTAAATTAAACTACATCTTTTTATTGTTGTTATTATTATTATTTTTAGATGGAGTTTCCCTCTTGTTACTCAGGCTGGAGTGCAATGGCAGGATCTTAGCTCACAGCAACCTCCGCCTCCCAGGTTCAAGTGATTCTCCTGCCTCAGCCTCCTGAGTAGCTGGGATTACAGGTGTCTATCACTATGCCCGGCTAATTTTGTATTTTTCGCAGAGACAGGATTTTACCATGTTGGCCAGGCTGGTCTTGAACTGCTGACCTCAGGTGATCCGCCAACCTCAGGCTCCCAAAGTGCTGATTACTGGTGTCAACCACCATGCCCAGCCCCATATGTTTAACTTGGACAGTGCTAGGCATACAATTAACTCTCAATTAGTATTAGTAATTTAATATAAATAAATTATTAGAAACTTGTGTTATTACTCTCACTTTACATCTGAAATGCTGCCTATCCTTAAGCAACTTGTATCTGGCAGAGTTACCTAAGAACAGCATGTCTATATGGCTCACTCCATGCCTTTCTTTGGATTAGTCCTTTAAATTATCATGCAGTTGTCCATTTTCTCCTTTAGCACTTAACATTAGACCTTCTAGGTGTTTCTTGTCATTCTAAAAGCACGTACAGAAGAATATCGAAAAAATTGCATTATCTTATTAGAACCTAAGGGGCAGAATCCTAATTCTGGTCCCTGATGACAAAGCCAGCATATCTTTTCCTACATGAAAAGAAGAAAAATTAAGAGGGAGCAACTACTGTGGGCTGGAGGGAAATGATCAGAATTTAAGCTGGATATTAAAGGGTGGTATGCTCTTTAGAGACTGCATTGACCTGCTGTGACAAATTTCAACTAAACGTAGGGGGAGTCACTGAAATTTTTTCTCATATAAAGTGTGCTTATAGCCAGATGGTGCCTGGCTTTGGTTCACCAGCTTGAGGATGCTGGGGCTAAATTTCCCTTCTCTATTCTTCATGCCATTACAACATTATTTAGACAGCAGGGTAGAAAAAGGAAATGGGAAGTTTGATACCTGTATTAGTAGAGCAAATTTGCCCTCCTACACCCAGCATGTTTCCAGTTTTTTGTCATTTTTCAGAAGTGGGTCATATGATCACCCCTTGCTGTAAGAGACTCTAGAAAGTCTTTTATAGAGAAGTTTAACCTTTTAACTTTCATGACAGTGAATCTGATGAGACTGGTAAAATGATGTGAATGTATACAGAGTGATCCACAAATTATGTGCCTCGGAAGTGGGTTTACTTGTATGAGCAGAGATGAGAGAAGGAAATTACAAGCAACCAAAAGTTCAGAGATTTTGGAGGCTGGTGAATAATCTAGTTGGAATCAGAAAGCAGTGGTTCTTATGAGTCAACCAGACTGGGTGTGGTGGCTCATGTCTGTAATCCCAGCATTTTGGGAGGCTGAGGCTGGGAGACTATGAGGTCAGGAGATCAAAACCATCCTGGCCAACATGGTGAAACTCAGTCTCTACTAAAAATACAAAAATTAGCTGGGCATGGCGGCGTGCACCTGTAGACCTAGCTAGTTGGGAGGCTGAGGCAGGAGAATTGCTTGAACTTGGGAGGCGGAGGCTGCAGTGAGCTGAGATCATGCCACTGCACTCCAGCCTGGCAACAGACTGAGATTCCATCTCAAAAAATAAAAATAAATAAATAAAAGGATAACGTTTATTTAAAAACATGGGAAAACGTCTCATGAGATATACAAATAAAGACAGCATTTTAGAAATTACAGAGATTATGATTACAACTCTGTGAAAGATAAAGTGAAGGAGGAAAAGAAAGAAAATGTGAAGATAACTCTTGAGAATAGCTTCACTGAGAAAGTGGTAGTAAGACAAAGTGTGACCAGAGAAGCAAGACAAGATGGAAAGCGAGTGGTGTCATAGAAGCCCAAGCAGTGCAAGAACTGCACAGTCACTGTTTGGAGACTTCAACTATCCTACACGTGCATTAAGAAAAATGAAATGAGAAAACCACTGCTTTTAAATTTTCTTCCATGACTTCAGAGGAAATTCTCGTGGACTCCCTGGGAAATATCATGACTCAAGGCTTGAGCTAACTGATGGAAGAGGATAGCAGCTGGAATGAAGTACAAATTATTGTAGAGGTTTTACTGTCAAAGAGAAAGGAATTAAGTGAGGATGGCAGTTACAGAAGATAAGCATAAGGAATGGTATTTTATGTACTTTTTGTGTTTTGTTGTCAATAAGGAAATATTAGCATGTGTGTCAGAAAAATGCTGGTGGAAATTTAGAGATTAAGAAGCAAAAAATAGGAGAGAAAATATTTAGTTTTTTAAGTAGATGTTTTATTTATTTTTGATTATTTGAAGTCTGATAATGTACAGACTTACATGCTTACCAAATATAGTTTATTTGTTTGAAATAACATTTATTTAATTGTTGGAGGTTTACTATATTCCAGCAAAGTTACATAGGTTATCTCATTTGGTGAAAAATTCCTAACAATATCTGCTTCAAAATGTTGTTATGAGAATGCAATTATCAACATGTGAAATGCTTAAAATAGGTTCTACCATGTTATAAGTGGTACTACTATTGTTACAATTAATAGCAATAACAGGAAAGTCTTTTACATTGCTATCTTTTGTAGAATACTGGAGTTCAAATAATTTAATAAATGGATCTACATTAATGAAAGAAACTAAATTAGAAATTAGCTTGAAAGAAACTAAATTAGAGTTTTATCTCAGGTGTTTCTGACTCCAAATCCCACTGAGTTTCAGGAGGGGCAAATTCTCTTGAACACCTTAAGGAGACTGTCAGTGAACAGCATCACAGTCACAAGCCTGAGTTCAGGGACAGGGACAGTCCTCTACAGACTTAGTAGAGGAGTTGAGTTTATCAAAAGCACTGAATAATTCAAAACCCAATTCTTAGATAAGGTTATAGTAATTAAAACAGGATACAAGGTGGGAACAAAGTGTCAGCAGCAAAATGCTTAACCAGGGTGAGCATAAGTTTGAATCGTTAGTAGTGAGGGTATTGCCTAATATTGGTGAGATGCTTCTTAAATTCCTTCTACTGAAATGTTTGATATTTTTTTTTCCTGGAGGCTAGAACTATCCTACATTTGCAGATGGGAGTTGAGTAAATTTAACTTTTAGAAAGAATGGCTTGCAAATGCTAAGAATTAGGTAAGACATTTGATACTAAAAACCCAGTTATTAAATCAAATTAAATGGAAAAATCCTAAAGTATTTAAATCTGTATATAGTGCAGTTTGGAATATACTGAATCAGTAATTCTTGGATCTTAGGGCAGTATATCATAGTCAATTTTCCTTAAAAAGTAATTGTTATTAACCATAAAAATAAGCACTCATTAATAGAAACCACATGCAGTTACTGTATTCTTAATTTTGGAGACGCTAATGACTTTGAAATATTAATTTATGTATATATTTATCCTTCACAAACATTTATTATAAAATACTGTTCAACAGCTGATATGTTTGGAAATAAATAATGAGCTGATACTTGTAAGAAAGATGGAGTATTCTAGAGGAAAAGAGGCATGCATGTCAGAATTAGGAATTATATGCCATCACATAACATGTAGATTACAAAAGTAACACAGGAGGGATTTCCAAATGAAGCAATGTATTCTTTCACACTGAATATAAGATTTGTGTATATAATTATATACAGTTAGCAAGGTTAAAAAAAAAGGCAAATATAACAGTTATTTTAAAATTCCAGGGACTGTGTGTGTATATATGTTTAGTAAACAAGCTGTCAAAATTAATCTTTTAAAATTGTAACTGAATGCAAGTCCAGCTGCTTGCTGCTCAAGGGCCAGAATAAAAGAAGCAAAGTGTAGTGAAAGGAAAGCAACTTCATTCAAATGCTAGCAGCTGGGAAATGGTCAGCTTCTTGCCTCCAAAAGACTATTTCAAATGTTAGTCGGTGAGGAAGGAGTGTAAAAGAGAGAGACTAGGAAACATATGGGAGAAAAGCAGGATGCAGGTCTGCATGTCTTGTTCCATGGGCTATCTTGAGTCATTGTCCACCTGGATTGCTGGCTGGACCATTTTGGTTGTGGCAGGGCTGTAGATTACCTGTCCTGAGGCAATCTCCTCATTTGGGAGAATTCTGCAGCTGGGCCTCCTTGCCTGGCTTGTTATAAAATTAGGCCCTGGAGTTTCTTAACAAGCATGCAGTTAGATAAGTGTGCATGGTGCAAGGGACTGTCTGCTGGGAAACAGAGGAAAGTGGAGTTTCAAAGTACATTTGAAGGCTTTATCTCGAGGCTAAGAAAAAAAGTTTCTACAGTCCGTTTCAAGGTTACATCTTAAGGCTTAAGAGAAAAGAAGGAACAAAAGTTTTAAAATGCATTTCAAAGTGAGAATACTTGGTTACAAAATTAAATTCAATGCATTCACCTGGGAACATAATCTCTGATATATGCACAAACACATATGCACATAAATGTTCGCAGTTATTGATGTTTACTATCTCTTCATTTAGTATAAATGCTTGTTTCAAGGAAGATAAAGTATTAAAAATCCCAACTTTATCTGGGAGATGAATGAGTTAAGGCTAATTAAGTACTTCATTAAAGAAAGAACATACAGAGTATTAATTTTATTTAAAGCCTCAAACAATATACTTAAATTGTGTGCTGAGCAATTTTTTTTAAATGAGTAACTTACAAGGCTTGTTCAGATTAAAAAATAAGAGTGTTTTATCTATCAAAATCAAATTTTGCTAAGGCAGTTTCTAAAAATGATGAACCAAGATGTTGTTATGTATTTTTAACAAACATTGTGTTTATGAAACAATAACAATGTCAATTTACATACTTTTCTGTGCTTAAGTACTCGACATAATGTCATGAAGGTCAGATGAAAGATATTTATATTTAAAGTGTACTGATATCTCACTGGTTCTCAGGACAGATGGAAAAATAACTAATTCTAGACTTTTAAAATTAATTGTGCATTATAAAAGTTCAGGGATAACCAACCATAAAACAACTATTGAGTTTATAATTTTCAATTCAGCAGACAAAAAATATTGGTAAGCCTAATGATTGTAAATTGACTAAATGTCTTCATAAAGACAGAGATTTGTGGAATTCCTTTTTTTTTTTTTAAAGTTCAAATATATAGGTGCTTTTTATAAGGAGTATAACTAAATGTAAGGACGTGAAACTTCATGATGCACACTTTCCCTGTGACTATTCAGCTTTGCTCAGAAGGTCTTAACAAGATTATTGAGGTAAACAAAATAAATGCAATATGTAACTGTTGGAAAGGAAGAAAATAGAATGTTACTATTTTCGGATAACAATATTGTATAAATAGAAAATACAACAGAATTTTCAGACAGATTGCAGAAAAAAATAGAGTTTAGTTGGGAAGCTGAAGGTGGAATCACTAAAGAAAAATCTTTTTGTGTAAAATATTAATAGCACAAACACCAACCGTCATAATCATGGTGAACATTTTCTGTTTACTTATTATCTATCTAACACTGTTCTAAGTACTTTATGTGATAGGAATCATTCAAGCTTCACAACAACCCTATAGGGAACATACTCCTAACATCTCATTTTGGAGACTGACCCTAACATCTAATTTTGAAAAACTGGTGTATGCTTGAATTTGCATTGTTGTTCAGGAGAGAATAAATGATGCAGAGGTAACTGGTTAGCATATGAAAAAAACAGAAAAGAAATAGGATTCCTCCCTCTCACCATACTCAAAAAATATTTGCAAGACTGACAGCCTCACCTCTTTTGAGTTTTTGTTCAAATGTCACCTTTGTAATGATGCCTTTTACCTACTAACTTTTAGAAACTGGAACCTGCCCCTCTGCCTTGCACACCTGATATCCTTTATCTGTTCTCAATGCTTTCCTCCACAGGACCCACCGTCTTCCTACTGTATGATTTACTTATTTAATATGATTATTGTCTATGGTCTCTGTCCTCTCCTGAATTGCACTCCACAAGGCGGAGATATTTGTCTCTTTCTTTTACTGATATGTCTCAAATGGCTAGAACAGTCCCTGTCATAAAATAGATGCCTATTAAATATTTGTTGAATAACTTATAGATGGAGCATTCTGACCCGGGATAAATCTGTTTGTGGACTGATTGTATATTTGTTGTGAGGCTGCTGAGGGTTATACAGATAATGATTACCCTGTTACACATAAACTGATTTCTGTTTCTAAAATAAACCATTTATTTAGAAGCCTTTGTAAATTATACATCATTCACTGTAAAGACAGACCTTTTACTCATTATATAGCTATTAAATAAGCTAGTCCAAAATATAATTTTAAAAATATACAGTTTACTATGTATTCTGTTAATGTTATTGGATATGCTAAATATAATTTTTCAATTAATAGTACTACTGTTGGTATATTTAAAAGAATTATTTCTAAGTGGTTAGAGGATCTGTACACAAAATAATAGAGTAAGAAATCTGGACATAAGAGCTACTACTGCATTGATCCTAGATAATCATGGGCACATATTCTATGTAAATTCTGAATGGGCAGTGGATGTGTCTGTGATATTCATTGTCAAGACCCAAGCTCTTAGACAAGTGCCTGGAAAATGGTAAGCACTCAATGCCTATTTGTTGAATGAACTGTTATATCAATGAGATAACTATTTATTTTCTATATTTCAGTCTTATTATCAGAAAATGAAAATAATGCCATCTATTCAATATTCATCTTATTAGGCTAAGTGACAATCATAAACCAACATGAATATCATTACAAGTAGAAGGTCAATGTCTTGGCAGTCCTTCAAATATTACTACTTTGCATATTTTATTTTATAATGTTGTTCTTTGTCTGTAGTAGAGGTTAGAAATGTTAACTCTTTAAAAATTTTTTTTATTCCAGTATTTTTCACTACTGCAGAATAGATTCACCCTGTTGTGGGAATTATCTTAACATGTATTAGTGGAAGATGTTAGCGATGTCATTTAATTAAAATAATTATAATTTAGATATACTTCTTTGGCTTACCAATGGCATTACTAAAATTTTATCATTGATAGCTATACTTTAACTGAAGTTTTGGGGGTTTCTTAGAGACAGGGTTTTACTCTGTCACTCAGACTGCAGTGCAGTGGTGACATATAGTTCACTGTAGCCTCTGACTCCTGGGCTCAAAGAATCACGGGATACTCCCACCTCAGCCTCCCGAGTATTTGGAACTACAGACACATGCCACCATACCAGGCTAATTTCTCTATATCTTTTTTCTTTTTGTAGAGACAAGGGTCATGCTATCTTGCCAGGACTGGTCTTGTCCTCGTGATCTCAAGGAATCCTCCCACCTTTGCCTCCCAAAGTGTTGAGATTACAGGAGTGAGCCACCATGCTCAGCCCTGCCTCTCGCCCTCCAAATCCTAGGTTAAGCAAAGACAGATGAAATACAAGTATTTATGTCCTTGTATTTATCATAGTACTAGCTCCTTTAGAAATTTCTATTATAGGAGGCACATTGTTCTTTCTGGACAATTCCCAGTTTCTACTCCGCTGAGCTAAGTAGTTTGTTAATAGGTTTTTAATCATGCATAAAAACATAATGTGGTTTCCCATTCAATAAATTGTCAGTCACAAAACTATTTTTAAACAATATCAATATTTTGAGCAAGTACATCTACTAATGCATTGGCTGTTTCTTTGTTCAATAAAGCACATATTACACAGACATTCTTAAATTTATTGTACATATAGAAGAGAAAATAAAATTCACTACCCTACAAATGCTATCCTCATAGCTTATCTTTTTAACTTAGCTTTCATGCAAATGGGCTTTCACCCATAAGCCTAATCCTGAAAAGAAATTGTTCCTGCTGAAGATGCTTTGACTAAGTAAAGTGTCAATAAAAACACAGCTTTTACAATGTTACTCCATATAGAGCAACTTTATCAGAATTTGTAAGTGGTGAAAGTTAGAACATTTTAATAACATTTTTTCTTCCTTTCTTTGTTGTTCAGCATTTTAGCTGCTCAGCCTTTAGTTCCAGGCCGTGAAGTTGGTTGAGGACAGAGTTTTCTTCTCGTCTTTGAATATTTCTTCTTTCCATCTTGCAATCCTACATTTTCCTCTTTTCTTCAGAGATTTGTTTTCTTAAAAGGAATATTGCTGTTACCACAAACTAATTATAACTTTTAAGCAATATAATTATGTACCCCAGCTAAATGCATAGAAATATAGACAACATAGAGCTCATCAGGCATAAGGAAGGCTCCTGGGACCAAGGGGGATTGTTTCTGCAATGGAACAGTTCATCGTCCCTCAAATCACAGGTACCTAAAATTAGTTTGTATAGTATCAGAAAACTATATTACAAAATAATAATTGTCAGTAAATTGTTTACTTTCATTATGTATTAGAATATAAATTCAAAAAAAATTAAAATAAAGGAACCAAAATAATGTTAGGATAATAATTTTGTTGTGTCCAAATAAAGCCAAACACTCTAGGGATTATTTTTCTAAGGAAAAAATACTATGAAGTTTTATGTAAGACAGTATGAGAATAATGTTTAAATATTTCTTATGAGGAGACTGAAAAAGTTTAAATGCTAACAACTAGAAGAGTTAAATTCTAGTCTTGATAAAAATAGTGCTAAGGAATATAATGGCTTATATTCCAAAGTTATTACTTAAGTTTCTAAACATTAAATAAATCCATCATCTGTATGTATTGAGGGCTGCACTTCCGTTAATGAAAAAGTTAGAATAATACTGCATTCTAAAAAGAATAGACTTTAATTGTTACATATTGACTTAATGTAACATTCATGTATTCAGTGATACTGCAGAACAATTTTTCCATAGCAGTAGTTTTCTTCTATAATAACCTTAATGTGAATGGTAGTTACATTGATGTTGATATCCAGGGAACCAAGTATAGAGACTAACTCAAGACAGCCGAAATATGGGGAATGAGAAAGCCTCTTAAGATAAAGGAAAAAAAGGCATACTCGCTCAGAGTCTGAAAATTGACTGCAACTCTGTAGATTACAAAGATAGAATATTGGAAAAAATCATTTAAAGCCACAATCTATTGTATTCTATGAAAGTAATACTTCAGTGCTTAAAAATATCTTACCTAGATATGTATTATTTGTGGTATGAAAATGAAAATCAAGGCCAGGTGCAGTGGCTCACGCCTGTAATCCCACCACTTTGGGAGACCGAGGTGCGCAGATCACAAGGTCAGGAGATCAAGACTTTCCTGGCTAACACGGTGAAACTCCATCTGTACTAACTGGGTATGGTGGCAGGTGCCTGTAATCCCAGCTACTCGGGAGGCTGAGGCAGGAGAATCGCTTGAACCTGGAAGGCGGAGGTTGCAGTCAGCTGAGATCGCACCTCTGCACTCCAGCCTGGGCGACAGAGCTGGACTCTGTCAAAAGAAAGAAAGACAGACAGATAGATAGACACACAGACAGATAGATAGATAGATAGATAGATAGATAGATAGATAGATAGATAGATAGATGATAGAAAGTGAGAAAGAGAGAGAGGCAGGGAGAGAAAAGGGAAGGAAGGAAGGAAGGGAGGGAGGGAAGGAGGAAAGGAGGGAGGGAGGTAGGAAGAGACATGAAAATCGGTATTTTAAGGGAAATGCTTCTCCAAATACCAATTAGAGCTACTCAAGGGATACACTTGGCTCTGCCAGAAAGGTTAACATGAGAAATGGACAATAAAACACACCTTTATTATTTTTATTATTATTTTAGATTCTCTGGGTTGAGGCTTCCTACTTAGTCTTTGAGGATGGACGTTTATTAGATACTGTATACTAGACGCCAGAGATATGTGTGGGAAGATTTAACATATCTCTCAGATGTGTTAAATCAGGAAAAAAAAATAGTGGAATAAAGCAAATGATTGCAATAGCCTGTGTTAAGTTATTTCATGGTGGGTGCTATGGAAACAGATACATGGGTTTGTGTGGTGTGTGGAGGGGGCAGGGGAGGTCCACACAGACTTTCTGGTGTGGACGACTCCTGAGAAAAGGGTAGGAGGGAGGAGGAAGCAGGCCACAAGCAAAAAAAAGCAGCATATGTAAATGTGCGAAAGTGAGAGGGGAGATCATCTGAGAATCCCACATGAAGTTGTAGCATGAAGAGAGAAATGAGAGATGAGACCACAGTATAGCTAAGCTAAACAGTTTCGAGTTTATCTTTAAGATTATGGAATATCATGGGATTACTTTAAATAAGAGAGTAAGATGCCTTTTTTTTAAGAAATTATTGAGATGGAGAGAGGAGCCAGGAATAAAACCCAAATTGCGACTTAGGTGCTTAGATGAATGGTGGAGGGCAAAGGCGGGAATGCATAATTTTAGCTTATTACCAAGATGAATGAAGACATCTATCTAAATCTAAATGAAGTTAAATCTAAATCTAACAGAAAGTTGTATATGTCATGGAAGTGGATGAGAGGCAATTGGAGGAAAGTAAAGACAGTGAGACATTGCTAAATCAGTTTAAACAAACAAACAAAAATTAGGCCAGGTGCAGTTGCTCACACCTGTAATCCAAGGACTTTGGGAGGCTGAGGAAAGCAGATCACCTGAGGTCAGGAGTTCAAGACCAGCCTGGCCAACATGGTGAAATCCAATCTCTAGTAAAAATACAAAAATTAGCTAGGCATGGTGGCAGATGCCTGTGATCCCAGCTATTTGGGAGGCTGAGGCAGGAGAATCACTTGAACCCAGAGGCAGAGGTTGCAGTGAGGCAAGATGGCACCACTGCACTCCCATTTGGGCAACAGATCAAGACTCTGTCTCAGAAAAAAAAATCATTGAGTTAAGATTACATGAAGTTTTTTTTTTTGTTTTTAACTAGGCCATTTTAAAAAAATTAATTATGTGTACATGATCATTCTATATATTTAAGGAGTACATGTGATGTTTGATAGAGGTGTACAATGTATAATGATCAAATCAGGGTAATTGAGGTATCCATCATCTTAAGCATTCGCTATTTCTTTGTGTTAGGAACATTCTAGTTATACTCTTTTAGTTATTTAAAAATATATAACACATTGTTGTTAACTATGTTAACCCTCTTGCCTAGAGTTTATTTATTCTAACTAAATTTTTGTATGAATGAATCATTCCCACTTTGTAACCCCCAACCCCTCTACACTTTCCAGGCTCTAGTAACTGTTATGATACTTCATCTTCATGATTTCAGTTTTTAAAAAATTTTAGCTCCCACATATGAGCAAGAAAATGTGAAATTTGTCTTTTGGTGCCTGGCTTCTTTCACTTAACATAATTCCAATTCTATCCATGTTGTTGCAGATAACAAGATTTCATTGTGTTTTATGGCTAAATAATGTTTAAGATATCAGAATTAGTGTAATCATGGGTGCTGCTTATAGGTTCAGGGCAGTACATGGGCAGAGGTGAGACGGGGGAGGAGGAAGCTTAATGGAGGTGAGTAGAGCTGAAGAATCCCATGCCGCTATGAGCTATTGCACATGTGGATTACCTTTCTAGGCATTAACCTTACCTGGAATGATGATCTACTGTCTTCAGTTTCACAGGTAGCCTAAGACATTTCCTCATAAATTTGTATGTTACATTCATTTATTTGTTAATCAAGTATTATTGGATGCTCTGCACAAAGGAGTTCACACAATATTCTGTGAAGAAGTTCAATACGTAGAAAACTTGGTTTTAGGATTAAATACAGCAAAAGCAGCACTGGCATGGTTGCCCTGGCAGCACATATATTTCAAATTGAATTAAATTTTCATAATATTTAGTTTGCATCTTTATTTCTGTAAACATAGCTCATTGACACGCAAAGTGATGGCACTGAGAGAACTAATGTGTGATTAGAAAGTAGTGTCTAAAACAAATGCCTAAGAAGCAAACAGAAGGCAGTGGGGCTTTTGTACCTAACAGTCTTTATAGTTATCTGAGGACATCTGAACTCAGGTTCACAGTCAAGCTGATTATTCTCTAAATCACCGTTTGAAAACCTATTTTTTTTCATTACAAATAAAAGTTGAGAAAGCAAATCACTTTTCTGGTGTTCAAACGTATGTCATTACATCAAAACAAGTAATATAGAATAAATGAAAGAGTTGGAAATAGAAAGCCAAAATTAGATTGTACTCTAGCCTCGCCAGTGATCAAACCAGCAGTGAGTGTGAACGCATGGACACTTCATTATGTATCCTACAAAATATCCCACCACCCCGAGGTTTCTGTCATTTGCAGTTTGATTTTGACTAGACAAATATTCCTAAATAATCTGTAATCTTTTCATAGGTGAATGAAAACTGAATGGCAGGCCGCATGTGGTCTTACAAATGTAACCTCTTGGTTGCCACAGTTGAAGATGCTTTATTATTGCCATTTTCTTGTACATTAACCTTTTAAAATAATAGCTTGCTTCTGAGTTTAAGTTAGCATATTTAAGTTTAGAAAAGATAGGAAAAAATGAAGGATTTACTGAGAAAAAAATCAGAAATGTCTAACGGGAGAGACTATAATGAACATGTCCATATGCATACATACATATATAAATTAATGTTGATGTGCATCAACAGACATGTGCATGTATTTCTTTATAAAATTACATGAATATCTGCCAACATTTATTTAGTTATATTACCCTTTATGTTAGTTCAGGTATCAAATCTGTCCAAAAGGTTAAGCTCTAAGATTGTATAATGTAGATCTGTTCTGTGAATATACAGAAATTATTATTGAGATTTCATATTAACTGTAAATTAAACTTTATAAATTCACACATACTTGATTTGCCAAAACTTTCATCTTAATGGCTTTGAGTCACAAAAATAAATGCATGTTTAATACTTCCAGAAATACTAAAATAGCTGGAGGAAAATTTGGTTTTAAGAAGCTAGCATTGAAAATTATATTTTATTTCATGAGGATAAATGGGATATTGACAATTTCTCACAAGAAGAGAAAACATAGTTGTCTTTTCTTGTCATTTTAAGAAAGATATTACAAGCCAACTCAATGGAAAGGTGATATCCAGGCATATATTGCTAATCATAGCTAAATATTCTTAAAACATGCCCTTAGTTTGGGGTAAGTTAAACCAATGAGTGCTTTTTATTAGACTGTGAATATATTCCATTTAATTGCCTCAAGTGACTGTACTTTCAGGTAGGCATTTTTTACACAAATTTATTAATTAAATTTTAAGTGTGTATTCAAATTAAGGGAATCAATAAGCAATGTTTCATATATTCTTATGCAAATGTCATTTTTATGTCATTTCTTAGCACTGATATGAATATGTCTTTATATTTACAAAGTATATGTGTACTAGTATAAACACATGGAAATATATATATATATGTATATATTTAGTATATTTGTTATCTAACATGACATGTAATTGGAAGGATCCAGAGAACTCATTTGTTTAAAAGATTCCTCAGCATAAAAGAGACTAGTTATCAATTATTAAAATACATTATCAGAGACATGACCAGCCACAAATTAAATACTGATTGTTAGAAAGCATAAAAATTATACTAATGACCACGTGTCACCAATAGGCATACTTTACAATTTAATTAAGATGCACATTTAAATTATATACAGTAAGCTTTGCTTTAGAAAGAGCTATTTATTTTTTATCTACTTATTTAATGGAATAATATTTATATAATATTTACTCTGAGAATGGAGAACATATGTTAAACTAGTTCAGTGGAATTAAATTTATTATACAACCCCAGGTAGTACTCTGTCTGAAATAGATTCCTTCTAGTAATAAATAATGATGATATGACTATTCTTAGATCATCCTGGTCATTTTCATATAGATATATTCACTATAGCATGATTTCTGAAAAAAAAATTTCTTGAAACATTTCCACAAGTAGTAGCTATCATGTAGTGAATGTCCAGTACATAGCCCAAGAAAATAATTACTTTCATTGCCTCTACCTGAGGAAAATATGACACTGATAGATTGAATAATTTAACAATTATACTAAAATTCCACAGCTAATAATATTTTGTTGTAATTTTTATATATATGAAGTAGTCCTGATTCAGACCATCAATAAATTAATGTAAACAGAGTAAAACAGATTTGTTCAGTTACTGGAAAGAATAAGGAATAATGGAGCAATATGCATATGTCCACTTCTTGATTTTTAGTTGAATCCTTAGCTATTTTCCTGAAATGTTGTTTCTAAAGGAAAACTACACATCTAGAAAGCTATCTTGGTATTAGACCTATGCAAACTAAGTTAAAACTACTGTGAAATGTTGGGTTTCTTTATTATGTACTTATCTCTGCAATATATTGCTCTTTGGAGAGGCCCAATTCTTCATTTCTCTGGATCCTGGTGTCTCCATAGATGATAATTAACATTCTTAACCTTAGACACTGAAAAATGTCTTCCCTTTCCAAACAACAAGCATTGTTTGACGTTTAGGTCTGTTTAGAAGAGGAAAGATTGTGACAACCAATGTAATAGTGAAGATATTTTCAGTTTTTTAGGAACACAATTTGAAACTAGAGATAAATAAAGAAAAAGGTGCACCAGTTACTATTGATGATGTGCCAGTTACTGTTCTGTCTACAGACTACAGAAAAATAAGCTGAAAAATAAAGCCAAGTCATTTGAAAGTAATAAAACAATACCATGACCACATGATTATTATGTGAGGAAAGCAAATCTTCCTATAACTCAGCTTGACAAAACTTCCAAGAAAAGACCTAACAAAATACCAAAATATGAGGTAAGAAATGAAGCATCCTACATACATTTATATTATCATAATTATAAAGTTTATATATACTTATGTATTATATAGTTATTTAAATATTTATATCATATGACATATAAACAGAATATTGTAAACATTATATATGTATATATTATATTAGTAAAGGATAAGTTTTCTAAAATTAATTTCTATTTAGTTCAGGGCTAGACTTAAATTATAAGAGAAAATCTGTTTTCTTATATGATGTGATTTCAGAGATACCAAAAAAAACTCAATGTTTTTACCATTCCTTACACATTCACTAAATGATGCAAGCAAATTCAGCAGAGGTGCTATATTTTTTTTTCTTAAGAATCTGAAAGCCCTTAAATGCAGAAAACTGATGTCAACAGAATATGTCACTAGCAGTGATTGGCTGTCATTAATATGGAGTGATTGTGACTTAGAAGATATGCTGTATCCTTCCTTGGAATTTAAAGTTTAGTATGCTAGGGAACTGGAGAAGTGCTGGAAATTTGATTCTGCTAAAAGTGCCCAAATAAAAACTTTGTCTCCATCACAGTCTTGGCAAAGGGTTATTCCTGGTAAAATGCAATAAACTGACAATTTAGTTGTTTTATGTCAGTTGATAAACTCAGCTAATTTCAGATGCAGAATATAGAGCAAAACTCCTTGTGATATCCTTTGATGATCATATGACAAATAGTTAATTTTTATTAAACTTCTGTATTAATTGCTGGCTATGAGCCAAGCAAAAGAAAACTGAGTCATAGGCAATCAAAGGATGACTTAAAACATGATAATTAAGAAAATCAGAATGTGTTGCTAATTATAAAAATGCATTAACTGTATGACATGTAAAATAAAACTGTGATGATTTGGGCAATATTTTGGTGCAAAATACCATTTGATTAGACTTGTCTTAGTAATATATTAGCCTTATTTCCTAGGCAACCATCAAGGTTTCATATAGATATAACAGCATTTCCCAAAGTGAGTTCTGTGAAGCCTTGGTGGGGAGTGCTAGGAAAGAAAAGACTGGCAATAATTGTGGAATGCCCCCTGAAAACCTGTGGCTCCCTGCTGGGAAATGGCGCCCTTAGATCAGATGTGCTTAGTGAACAATATTTTTCCTTCCTGGTTTGAAGAGTCTCAGAAGGCTTGCAACACTAAAAATCTATTTAAATTTGTTGAACCCAGTGCTTTCCAAAGTTAATTTGACTTTGATAATTCTTTTTAAAGTAACACATTTTAATTTCCATGAAATATACTTTAGGAAATGCTGTAATAGAGTTAACTCTACAATAGATAAACCAAATCAGTGCATAATACTAACATTTTTTTTTCAAGAGCTTCATTTTTTATTTTAACCATATCTTTATGTTAAGAGGCAGTCAATAGCTGACTTCCCTACATCTTCAGCAAAATGAATGATGCTTGATTTGCATCACCTATACCTACAGCGTGTGATTTCTATAGCAAATCCTAGAGCTTGCTCTCAAATACCATCTAAATCCTTCTATATTCGCTGACACTTTCAACACTCACTATGTTTTGAGGTTTTTCTTCTCCCTTGGGTGTCACTTCTTGCATAGCTACTATGTGCTTATATTGCAAAGTTTTCCCTACCAGTGTTCACAGAGACCCTGCAAGGCAGGGTATTATTTTAGTTTGCAAAAATAGGAAAGCTACCTTAAAATAACTTAATTGCCCATGATCATTGAGAGAGGCAGACTTGCATGAACCGGATCCTGTTTTGCCAGCCACAGAGATATGCTTTTCAGCAGCACTATTTACGCTGCAGTCCAGGCTTATAAAACCCTGGAGTATAGACTGCAGTTCAGTTCTGAACTCATATTCTCAGGCTTCACTTTGCGGCTGTGAACTTCTCAAGGGCAGGGATACTATTCAGCGTGATGATGTTACTGTCTATAATAGTGGTTTGTACTTCTTGGGAGGTGCTTGATAAAAGTTGAACTAAATTGACTACTTTGATTCTTAAGTATTTAGTGGAAGATTACTGTGTTGTTTTATAGGAAGTTGGACTCAGTTTCAACACACCCAACTTATATTAAGTTAGGAATTAACTCATCTATATCACGCCAATTTGTTTTCTTACACTTGGCTGTCATTTACCGAAATTAATATTTGAATAAGCCTTTTGTAGGCTGAGTTGGTAGACTAATATATCTGCAAACATCTCAGGAAATAGAGTCTGGTGTTTATAGCATATGCTTTGTATCTAGATGGTTAAGCAGTGAAAAGTTCAGAATTTAAAAAAATGATTAGGATCTTATATCAGAGGTAAGAGACTTAAAATTTTAGTTGAGGTACATAGCTAGTACTTTTTCTCTGGGAATGTTGGTCTAATAGGGCTAACAGTCTCTTTGTAAGAATGCCTGATGACTTTATTAAGTAATCTAAAAGGATTATGCTATTAGTGAGAAACCAATATGCTCATGGAGATAGAATGAAATCTATACAATAGTTAGCTAACAATACAAAAGTATCAAATCATTATTTTTCTTACCCTAAAGACTTAAAAATAAGAAGATTATTTGAATGGTGAATTAGATTGTTGAAAAGGCTATTCCAAAGGGATAGAGTGAGGCTAATTTCTGACTAATGTTTTGCTAGTGATGGGTGGATGGGAACAAACTTTACAAGAAATAGCATAATGAATGTAGAAAATATTTCAGTTTGGAGATGTGTTATGAATTAGTTTCCTAGATTTGCCATGACAAAGCACCCTAAACTGGTGGCTTAAAAAAAAGAAATTTGTCTCATGGTTCTTGAGCCTAGAAGTTCAAAATCCAGGTGTTGGCAGGACCATGCTCTCTCTGAAATTCTAAGGGAGAATTGTTCTTTGTCTCTTCCTAACTCTGATGGCGGCCAGCAATTCTTCTTGCTCTGGGTTTGCAGCTGTGGGGCTCCAGTCTCTGCCTCTGAGGTCACATGGGCTTCCTCTGCATTCCTATATGGTATCCATAAATGTCCTAAAAGCATCTGTCTTTTTTTTTTGTAGTATAAAATAAAACTCTTAAGCAACTTGTTTCCAAAAGATTACTTATTTTGCAGTATAAAATAAATTATTATTAATTTTGTAGTATAAAATAAAACTCTTAAGCAACTTGTTTCCAAAAGATTATTCTTTGAAAGTAGAGTTAAAACATAAAAGATTTTCTATGAAACTACTAGAAGAAAACGTAGGGGAAATGTTTCAGGACATTGGTTATGGCAAAGATTTTATGGTTAAGATTTCAAAAGCACAAGCCGACAAAGACAAAAATAGACAAATGGGACTGTATTCAATTAAAAAGCTTCTGCACATCAAAGGAAGCAATCAACTGAGTGAAGAGAAAACCTACAGAATGAGAGAAAATATTTGAAACTATTCATCTGAAAATGGACAGATATCTAGAATACACAAGGAACTCAAACAATTCAATAGCAACAAACCCAAGTACACCCATTAAAAAGGGAAGAAAACTATGACTAGGTCATACTCATACCTTGTAGGATATTGCACCATGCAATTTAGATGACAATGTCTTTTAAATTAGTAAGTCCATTTCTAAAACTTATATGACACCTCTCTCCAAAAATTCTTGTTAGAAAAACATAGAGTGCAAACGTTCAAAGAATCCAGTAAAATTATAGATACTCTTGTATGTGCGTGGTAGCAAAAGGAAGTAAAGTTGGACCTACCTAAGAAAAAAACTATAATTGAATGAAAGGGTATTGGTGGGCTTATGAACAAATTTAGGAATGGTAGAATGCAAGGACAGAACCCAGGTGCCTGGGCATATAACACTTTCTAAAAACTGAAATATCCGTCATTGCTGTTACTGCCTCAACAATCACCCTGTGCCTTACAACAAATATCCTTAGAGTATGTATTGCCTAGTTAAGATCACATACACACATGCCACAGCAAAAGAAGTCTCTGGCCCCCGTGCCTTCCATAGTAGAAAGGGGTTCCAGAAACAGCTTTTTTTTTTTTTTTTTTTGAGACAGAGTCTCGCTCTTTTGTCCCAGGTGGAGTGCACTGGCAGGATCTCAGCTCACTGGAACCTCCACCTTCTGGGTTCAAGTGATTCTCCTGCCTCAGCCTCCCAAGTAGCTGGGGTTACAGTCCCGTGCCACCATGCCCGGCCAATTTTTTGTATTTCTAGTACAAACAGGTTTCACCATGTTAGCCAGGCTGGTCTTGAACGTCTGACCTCAGATGATCTGCTCACCTTGGCCTCCCAAAGTGCTGTGATTATAGGGATGAGCCACCATGCCCAGTCCCCAGAAACAGATTTTACGTCAAGACTACACACAAGGTAGTGATCACCCCAAAAGGAATTAAAGTCCTATTAGGAGGAGAAATGATGCTAGACATCCACTGTATACTAACAGGAGTGATGTCAGAAAAGATTAATAATTTTGGGCGTGGAATGATTTTATGAGATGATCACTTGGCTAAAAATGTGAGTCAGGTTTCTGTGTAAGTCACGTAAAACAGCTGCCCTTATTTGCAGACATCCTGAGAATGCAATATGATGAGCAACTTCTGTTTTCCTAATCCTTGCTGGAGGTAAACAAGACATATTGTTGCCAAAACTGTTCGGTCTACAAAGCATTTTTTTCTTGTTAAAATGTTTTTGGTTTGTTGTTCCATGTCTATATATTTTCTAAACTCTCTTCTTCCCCCATATCATGGCTGTCCTCACCCCCACTCTTACCTTTGTCTTGCTGTTTGCAGTACCTCCTGGTCTCTGTCAGAAAAGATTTGTAGTCTTCTAAATGAAGTGTTGCAACTTCCTATTTTTCTGAAATCTATTTACTAAATGTTACACAAGACATGAAATTTTTGCCTGCTTTATTGCACCATTTGTTTCATGAAACAAAAAATCTCTAAATCTAACCCAAGCAGAGGATGCTTAACTTTAAGGAAGCACCAGGCAGCAGGCAGTATCGTGGAATGTCACAAGATATGAACAATAGAAAGGTCTCCTGGAAACTGGGTGAGGTGCTACTGGGAAACAGCAGTGCTCTCTCCATCTCTCAGGGCACAATCCACATGGTTTCCAGTTTTGTTTTGTTTTGTTTTTTTGACAGAGTCTTATGCCATTGCCCAGGCTAGAGTGAAGTGGTGGGAACTCAGCTCACTGCAACCTCCTGGGTACAAGTGATTCTCCTGTCTCAGCCTCCTGAGTAGCTGGGATTAGGCCCACTACCATGCCAGGCTAATTTTTGTATTTTTAGTAGAGACGGGGTTTCACCATATTGATCAGGCTGGTCTCAAACTCCTGACCTCAGGTGATCCACCCACCTCGGCCTCCCAAAGTGCTGGGATTATAGGCATGAGCTACAGTGCCCAGCCAGTTTCCAGATTCTTTGAGTCTCTTTGTCGCCTCTTTTCTGCTGCTGCTGCTGCTGCTTGGTCAGTCTTAAATCAGAGCCCTTGAAGGTCTTTTGCATACCATGGAGTAGTTAACAAACTTTCTCTCTTATGGAGCATGAACAGTGTGTTACTGGATAGCTAATTAGTCAATGACCTGTCTTTGTTTAAGGTATCTTTGTCAAGATAGGCAAGGAAGGCAGGTCTTCATGCATAGGCTGTGTGATGTGGATCGAATATGGCAGCTGCACAGTCCTGTCTCATCTCAGATTGTAAACTGATTAATTAATATTTTTACTTATTAAAAGAAATTGGGGTCAGCTACTCTATGGGTGTATGTGTACCTGTGTGGGGGTATATATTCACAAATATCCATATATTTGATTGGAAAACCCAAAGAGAGGTCAAGGGCTCTCTATATCCTGCTATGTTCTAAAGGGTTCCCCCATAATATGCCCCCCAATCTACTCACTATCCTATCCTTCAATGTCATAACTGCAGCAAAGATCCACTTCCAACTGGTCGAGGCTATTTATTAGTTCAATAAAAAACAAGGTCGTTGTTTAGAGAAAAAGAACCAGTGTTCCCCTGCCATTTTCTTTCAAGCTCTTTTACTTTACTTGTTCTGTCTTATTAGATCTAGTTATCTGCAGGACCCTTCACATAATAGAGCAAACAGTTATTGCTAATTATATTTCGGGTCTTTAAGGAGCACAAAAATATAAAAGACATATATGCCATTATATCTACTTGGAGATTATTTATAGCCTTAAGTGGGAACATAGAAGTAAATTAAAAACTAAAGTGTGATGACATAAATGCTATAAGAAAGAGAAACAAGGATGCAATGGAAACCCTGAAATCAAGTTTTTTTTTTCTGACTTACCTCCATTGACTAGCCCAGCACATTAGATCTACCCTCCCCTTTTCCAACTCTTGAAGCTTACTTCAAACAAAACCTTCTCACCTCCTCTCGGTCCCAAGACTCAGATCCATCTTCACATCTATGAACTATTTAGTTTTAATGAGAGTAAATAGCTTTTTCATACTGTAACTATTTTACCTGATATCTTCAAATGTATTAACATTCCTTTATTCTGTAGTTTTGTAGTTGATGGTATTTCTTACGTAACATTGTATTTCCAGTATCTCTTCTGGGTTTTAAGAAGTATTGCCACATTCATCACACTATGTGCTTAAGTTGTATTCATCTCTCTGTTGATGATTTTAGAAATGCAGCCTTGATGTATCACACAGACAGCCCCTCTCAGTATAGTTCTCACAGTAGACAACAGGTAAATATTGTTGTCACTCCCTAAAGCATTTTCTTAGAACAATACCAACTAATAATAAAAGGCGCAGAAATGCATCAGTTATTACCCCATTTGTTCACATATGCAGTCTGTCATCACCAGCTTCTTTGCCTCTGCTTACAAAAATATCAAGTATTTCTCAACACTAAAGGAACACAAAATCAAAATTTTTAAAAATAAATTCTCTTGTTCCCACATGGATATCCCTGTCTTAAAAGGCTAGCTTCTAAGATTAAACTCATTATCTCTACTTCCTAACACTTAACACCTTACGTCTTGAAACTTCACTTCAAATACTTACCTTTCCTCCTTCCCTGTACTTCTTAATATTCTAGTAGGCTTCCACTAATATCCAGCTCCTTCTTAAAACCTACTTTTACATTCATCCTTGGGGCTGGGGGTGGAGGGGCAGAAGAAAAAGTCAGATATGGGTTCACATTCTAGCTTTGCTACTTCCTGAGGGTCCTTTGTATCAGTGGCAGACCATAACATAGGGTTAATAATGCTTACTTCTTGGAATAATTTACAAAATTAAAAGAAAAGTCAATTGTGGAAATCTTTCTCTCTTTTTTTGCCCTTTTCAGTTTATTTAAAAAAATTTTTTACATTAAAAATATTTATTTGAAAAATAATACCTTACAATCCTAGTGCTATCAATCAAACTTCAGTAAGAGTAATTTCAGCATCAACTAATGAACAGTAGCTAAACTAACAATGGATCAATCAAAAGTCTTTTAAAGGCAGCAGTATCAACTGAAGTTCTGTAGAATCTTTGGGCATTGAGGACCTGACTACAAGGAAAACAAAGTCAAACCGGCAGGTGCTCTGGACCCAAGCCCTCACACCCACATTGTGACCTGCCTTCCCCCTGGGGGCCCTAGTGGCCTATGGACCCCCTGGCACTTCAGGGACCCCTATGGGCTGTAGGTTGAGCCCCAGAATCCAAAGGGCCACTCGGGAAAGACAGAAGTCAGTCATCTGGCTTCTGCCTGTTGTGGTAATTTTCATTCTGGAATGCCTGGAACACTCTCTTGGTGGACGTTGTGGTCATTCAGCCTTCCTGGGCCATTTTCTCATGGAAGAAGATCTCCCTATGAGAGTTGGAAGTGTCTTTCTTCAATTCCTGATCCCTGTCTTCAGCCATCTTCTTGTAATGGTTGTGGGTCTAACATACACATTTCAAGTTTTTGTGCACCTTGCAAAGTCTCTGGTTGAGGTGCAGGTAGTGGGCATCCTCCTCCTTGGACTCCTGCTAAGGCCCCACTGTGGGTTTTTGGTGCAGTGCAGGCAGAGTGGGAAGCCTCAGCTACACCTTCAGGAGCTCCCTCTCTAGCTGTGTCATTGCACCCTGAAGAGAGCCCTGCTGGTCTGGTCAGACTTTGGACTTGTGCTGTGAGTTCTTTACTCCTTTAGATTTCTTCCCACAACTGCATGTCGGCTTTTTCAATCTCCCACTCAGGACATTGGAAGGACACATGTAAGTCACCTTTGTCATCCACACTCTTTGGAGGGACTTGGGGCCAGGACATTGGGGAGCCACCCTGTCCTGCTTCCCTGTTCCCCTCCACCACCAAGTTACCATCCTCCTTGTAATCTCTATCATCCTCGAGCCAATGCAGGATGCTCAGCGGGGTGTGGGCCAGAGAAGTCAGTCACCTCACTTCAACATTCGTGGTCTGTTCAATTCCTGTCTTGGCCTGCTCCTGCCTTTCCTTCTTCTCCTTTTTTCCTGCAAGCGTTGCTTCTATCTCACCAGTTCTTGGTGGGAGAGCTCTGCAGGTGCAGACAGCCCGTGTTATCATTCAGATCCTCCACAGCTTGCCCCTGAAGATCTTCTCCCGCGTGCTGTGAAACATGCGGGACGTGCTTTGTTCAGTTACTCGGGGAAGTTCAGGAGACTTGTGTTTTCGTGCTTTATTCAGAAGCACACCTAGATCCTGATGGGAAGACCTACTCATTTCCTTGAGAACCCTCAGTAGAGGGCTTGAAGCGATCGAGGACTGGCCTGTGGGGTGGGCAGCATGAGGCCACCACCAGCCTGGGGTGCTGGTCTCATCTTGGCTCTGGCCTTGATGATCTTACTCTTGGCCGATGCCCTTTGGGCTGGCTCTTCCCTTCTTCTCACCCTGTGTCCTCTCCTGACCATAAAGGCCATCACAGCAGTGCACACCTAGATCACCCAGGATATCCATAGTTTGCAGGCATTAGTCCCAGGATGCTGTATATCACTAGCATTGCCACCCACATGTGGGCCAGCAGCAGCTCAAAAGACATTTCATGGTGTGCAGCAGGCCCTCTGTGGTTCACAAGGGCTCTGCAACTCTGCCTCTGCGTGACAGTGGCCTATGGGCCAAAACTGACCACTGTGAACTGTGTGGAGTGTTTCTGTCTGCAACACAAGCAACGGCTCACCAACAAGGTAGACCATCTGTTGGGGATAGGGAAGGTATCTTGTGTTCTACAAAGCTGACCCTGATTTTGCTGAGCAAATAGAAAGTGACTTTACTTACGCAATGCCTTGGGGGAGTGGAAATAGCTCATGGCAGCCCCTAGCTCAGGCCACTCCAGACCCTACCTGGCCCTACAGCATAGTTTAGAGAGTCAAAGCAAGGCCATGCCATGGTCCTGAATCTATCCATGATTCTCTCAGGCAAGCATGGTGGCCTGTCCCTGTTGAGGCCCATTACCCTGATTTCATGTTTCCATCTGCTTCAGGGAAGCCTGGTCCTGCCTGCCAAGGATCTGTCTACCTTGCTAGGTTGAGCTTCCTGAAGAAGGGACTTTGTTTTCTTCATCTCCATATCCCATGTAGCTAGCTAACACTCACTATGCACCAAGGACTCGGTCATTGTTTATCTTTCTTTGTTGACTCTACTTTGACATAGAACATGTCACTTTCCCTTCTGACCTCCATATTCAGATCAGTGCATAAGAGGAAGTGGGTAAAGGCCCTTCTAGCTCTAAAACCCCTCTGATAGAGAGAGATCTCTGAAACCAGAAGCAGAAGCTGAGGAATGGTGAATGGAGCATTTTCCTGGGCATGATGAAGGGACCTGCAGATCTAGCTCTTAGTCTGGCCACTTCAATGCCTCTGCAGAATTGGATCCTAGATTTCCAATCAGACTCAAAAATGATCCTTAGTGTCAGTGGTTTTATGGTTGGTTTCTTTTTTTTAATTGACACAATAGCTTCTGGCAATCTTTTTCATGGAGAGTATGGGGGCTTCTTTGGCCAAACTGGGTGGGTGCAGGCTCCATCCATCTGCTCATCAGCTGCTCTCTGGGCCACAGCCTGTCTTCAACGTCCTGCTCCTGTACAGAGGTTTAATCACGGCAGAAGGCGAAGGGAAGCAGCTACGTCTTACATGGCCAGAGCAGGAGGAAATGTGCAGGTCTTTCTACACGCATTAGATTATTAATAATTTTTAGTTCCTTTTCTGCATTCTTTCTTTTGAAATATCATGTGCCTGTGTGATACTGACTTAGAAAAACAGCAGATAAGGCATATAAATGTGTGAGTTCTGAGAAAGAAACTAGCAGAAAGTGATGGTTTTCAAAGGGAGTTACATTTTCAAAGGGAAAATATTGTGGACCTAAAATAAATATTTTATGTTTAATGTATGCTACAATATATTTATACCAGTGAATAAAGTCATGATTTTTTGCTTAAACAATTTATTAAAGGTAAACTGAGAATAAGATTACTGCTATCATGCTTTAAAAACAAGATTGTGCTCTCTTCACCAACATTTTCTTCCCTTTTATTTCAGATCATAATTCACTCTACCCTTGAACTCTCCAATCCTCCTCTAGTCACTACCAGTGTGTTTTCCGAGGAACTTCCTAAAAAGTATATTTTCAAGACACCTTTCTTTATGCCTCCGATTGGAATCAGATTCCTTTTTCTTTGTGCCCTTGGAGCATTCTGCGTATATTTATCATATGATGTTGCTTTTGTTGTTGCTGTTGTTTGTAGCTGTGCTTGGTTGTTGTTGTTTTCCTGGACTTATTGTACTGATAGAATTCTATGTTTTAGCATTAAAAAGGGCACTTGAGTTTGTGATCAATTCTAAAATGAGTCCAAAGTTCATCTTTACCTCTCAATTACCGAATAGACTTAGCAAGTTATAAAACCTTCTACCCAATAGCTTCTGCAACTATAAAATGGAACTCATGTCAATTTTATAGAATACTTATAATGATTAAAAAAAATACCTGTGACGAACAGAGTGCCTTCTGTACAAAAGGCCATCAGTAGTTATTATTTGTAAGATTCTTTATTTTAGACAGTGTATCTGAACATCTCTTTATCCTGTGAAAGTTCTGTTACAGTGAGTGCCTTTTGTTTAATATGTAATTGAAGAAAGGAAGAGTTAGAAAGATGATTGGAGATCTAGAGCTATGGTGATCACATGCATAACTTGCAAAAATTTTAAAAATAAAGATAATACTTAAGAATTTACAGGAAGGCTGGGCGCGGTGGCTCATGCCTGCAATCCCAGCAACTTGGGAGGCTGAGGCGGGTGGATTACCTGAGGTCAAGGGTTCGAGACTAGCATGTCTAACATGGCAAAACCCTGTTTCGACTAAAAATACAAAAATTAGCCCGGTGTGGTGGCACTTGCCTGTTATCTGAGCTACTTGGCAGGCTGAGGCAGGAGAATCGCTTGGGAGGTAGTGGTTGCAGTGAGCCAAGTTTGTGGTGGTGTACTCCAGCCTGGAGACAGAGTGAGACTTCATCTCAAAAAAAAAAAAAAAAAAAAAAAAATAATTTACAAGAACGCAGCTTGAAACACTGTAACCGAGATGTGGAAAGCAATAATTAAAATGGATATAGCTCTTCTACTGTAATAAAGAAAGGAAGTGTTCTCTTTGAGTGAAGATTTGATCAGTGTTTTTTTCTTCTTTTTTATTCTTCAGTTTTCTGTTCGTTTCAGTCAGTGGTTTTAAATACAAAGTTGGAAAGAGAAAAACTTACTTATTAACTTAATAACAGATGCTAGTTAATATATAAACCTCAGTTGCTTCGGTATGAGAAGACTAATGATGCTATTTTCTTCTTTAAGATCATAATTATAAAGAATGAAATTGCCTAATTTTAAGCAAAACTAAAAACAAATTTTTCTGAATACTAAATAATAGAATGATGTACCAATCAAAAGCTCAGTAGTTTCTTTTCTTTGTACTACTGAGAAAGAATCATTAGTTCATAGAAATCCCCAGGAAAAGGTATTTGCAATAATAAGGTCTAAAAATGCTGTATGCTTCAAAGTAGTTCCCCTACAGGCATGGGGTAGACATTGTAAAAGCTACTCAGAAAACCATTTAAGTCTTTTTAATCATGTTAACATTTTATGTTTAAATAAGTTAAATAGTCGTGAGTATGAAGTTGGAAATTTGAAAAAGAATGTCTAAGATGGTCAGTTTTCTCCTCTTAAGATGAGTATGTGTCATCTCTTTGTGAGGACAAGACCATGGAAATGGCATTGTCCTATATAACAAGGTGCTACATCTGAAAATTCTTTTTTTTTTAATCTCATTAAGCCTGCATTTATTTATATGTATTTTTATTTCCATAGGTTATTGGGGAGCAAGTGGTTTTTGGTTACATAAATTCTTGCATGGAGATTTGTGAGATTTTGGTGCACCCATCACCCAAGCAGTATACACTGCACCCTATTTGTAGCCTTTTATCCCTCACCTCCTCCCACCCTTTCCCCATGAGTCCCCAATGTCCATTGTGTTATTCTTATGCCTTTGCATCCTCATAGCTTAGCTCCCACTTATAAGTAAGAACATACAGTGTTTAGTTTTCCATTCCTGAGTTACTTCATTTAGAGTAATAATCTCCAGTCTCATCCAAGTCTCTGTGAATGCCATTAATTCATTTCTTTTTATGGCTGAGTAGTCTTCATATATAAATATATATATATGTGTGTGTGTGTATATATATATATATATATATACACACACACACATATATATATATACACACACACACATATATATATACATATAGTAACACAGTTTCTTCATCCACTCATTGATTGTTGGGCATTTGGATTGGTTCCATGTTTTTGCAATTGTGAATTTTGCTGCTATAAACATGCATGTGCAAGTATCTTTTTCATATAATGACTTCTTTTCCTATGAGTAGATATCCAGTAGTGGGATTGCTGGATCAAGTGGTAGTTCTACTTTTAGTTCTTTAAGGAGTCTCCATGCTGTTTTCCATAGTGGTTGTACTAGTTTACATTCCCACCAGCAGTGTAGAAGTTTTCCCTATTTGCCCTATACATGCCAACATCTACTATTTTTTTATTATGATCATTCTTGAAGGAGTAAGGTGGTATTGCATTGTGGTTTTGATTTGCATTTCCCTGATCATTAGTGATGTTGACCATTTTTTTCATATGTTTGTTGGCCATTTGTATATCTTCTTTTGAGAATTTTCTATTCATGTCCTTAGCCCACTTTTTGATGGGATTGTTTGTTTGTTTTGCTGATTTGTTTGAGTTCATTATAGAATGTGGATATTAGTCCTTTACCAGATGTATAGATTGTGGAGATTTTTTCCCACTCTGTGGATTGTCTGTTTACCCTGCCTACTGTTCTTTTGCTGTGCAAAATCTCTTTAGTTTAATTAAGACCAAGGTATTTATCCTTGTTTTGTTTTTATTGTTGTTGTTTTGTTTTCATGTTTAGAGAAACAAGTTTATTGGTCTCTAACCTTCTACCCCACTCTAATTCCTGCCAACACTTGGGTCATTTCAATATCCACAAGAACAACAATCCAACATCATGACCTCTCAGTTCCTTGACCTTCTCAACCTGAGGTAATAAATCGATTATCCTTGTTTTTATTGCATTTGCTTTTGGATTTTTGGTATGAAATGTTTGCCTAAGCCAACGTCTAGAAGGGTTTTTCCAATGTTATCTTCTAGAATTTTCATAGTTTCAGGTCTTAGATTTAAGTCCTTAATCCATCTTGAGTTGATTTTTGTATAAGGTGAGAGATGAGGATCTAGTTTTATTCTCCTACATGTGGCTAGCCAATTTTTACAGCACCATTTGTCAAAAAGGGTGTCTTTTCCCCACTTTATGTTTTTGTTTGTTTTGTCAAAGATCAATTGGCTGTAAGTATTTGGGTTTATTTCTGGGTTCTCTATTCTGTTTCACTGATATGTGACTATTTTTATACCAGTACCATGCTGTTTTGCTGACTGTGGCCTCATAATATAGTTTGAAGTCAGATAATGCAATGTTTCCAGATTTGTTCTTTCTGCTTAGTCTTGCTTTGACTATGCGGGCTCTTTTCTGATTTCATATGAATTTTAGAATTGTTTTATCTGATTATATGAAGAATTATAGTTGTATTTCAATGGGGATTGCATACAATTTGTAGATTGCTTGTGGCCGTATGGTCATTTTCACAATATTGATTCTACCCATCCATGAGCGTAGAATGTGTTTTCATTTGTTTGTGTCATCTGTGATTTCTTTCAGCAGTGTTTTGTAGTTTTCCTTGTAGAGGTCTTTCACTTCCTTGGTTAGGTATATTCCTAAGTATTTCATTTTATTTTTTTTGCAGCTATTGTAAAAGGGTTGATTTTGGTGCACTCATCAAAATCAATTTGATTCTCAGCTTGGTCACTGTTGGTGTATAGTAGAACTACTGATTTGTGTTCATTAATTTTGTATCCAGAAACTTTGCTGAATTCTTTTATCAGTTCTAGGAGCTTTCTAGAGGAGTCTTAGGATTTTCTAGGTAAACAATCATATCATCAGCAAACAGTGGCAGTTTGACTTCCTCTTTATGGATTTGCATGCCCTTTATTTCTTTTTCTTGTCTGATTGCTCTGGCTAGGACTTTGAATACTATGTTGAAGAGGAGTGGTGAGAGTGGGCATTCTTGTTTTGTTCCAGTTCTCAGAAGGAATGTTTTTGACATTTCCTCTTTCAGTATTATGTTGGCTGTGGGTTTGTCACATATGGCTTTTATTACATTGAGGTCTGTTCCTTGTGTGCTGATTTTGGTGAGAGTTTTAATCATAAAAAGATACTGGATTTTGTTGAATCCTTTTACTGCATCTATTTAGATGATCATGTGATTTTTGTTTTTGATTCTGCTTATGTGGTGTATCACATTTATTGACTTGCATATGTTAAACCATTCCTGCATCCCTGGTATGAAACCCACTTGATTATTGTGGATTATCTTTTTGATATGTTGTTGAACTCAGTTGGCTAGTATTTTGTTAAGGATTTTACCATCTATGTTTTTCAGTGATATTGGTTTGTAGTTTTTGGTTATGTCCTTTCCTGGTTTTGGTATCATAGAATGATTTGAGGTGTTCCCTCTTTCTGTATCTTATGGAGTATTGTCAAGATAATTGGTACCAATTATTTTTTGAATATCTGGTAGAATTCTGCAGTGTATCTGTCCGGTCCTGGATTTTTATGTTGGTCATTTTTAAATTACTTCAATCTCACTGCTTGTTATTGGTCTGTTTAGGGTATCTAATTCTTTATTTGGGGCTTTACCTTTCTCTGATTCCTCACTGATTAGCTTAATAACTAACTTCCTGAATTCTTTTTCAGGTAAATCAGGGATTTCTTGATTTGGATCCATTGCTGGTGAGCTAGTGTGATTTTTTGGGGGGTGTTAAAGAACCTTGTTTTGTCATTTTACCAGTGTTGCTTTTCTGGTTCCTTCTCATTTGAGTAGGCTCTGTTAGACGGAAGGTCTAGGGCTGAAGGCTGTTATTCAGATTCTTTTGTCCCACAAGGTGTTCCCTTGATGTAATATTCTCCGCTTTTCCTATAGATGTGGATTCCTGAGAGCTGAGCTGTAGTGATTGTTATCTCTCTTCTGGATCTAGACACCCAACAAGGCTACTAGGCTCCAGGCTGATACTGGGGATTGTCTGCACAGAGTCCTGTGATGTGAACCATCTGTGAATCTCTCAGCCAGATACCAGCACCTGTTTCAGTGGAGGTGGCAGGGGATTGAAATGGACTCTGTGAAGGTTCTTAGCTTTGGTAGTTTAATGCACTATTTTTGTGCTGGTTGGCCACTTGCCAGGAGATGATACTTTTCAGAGAACGTCAGCTGTGGTAGTATGGGGAGGAACAGGGGTGGACAGGGCCGTAGAACTCCCAAGAGTATATGCCCTTTGTCTTCAGTTGCCAGGGTGGGTAGGGAAGGACCACCAGGTGGGAGCAGGGCTAGGTGTGTCTGAGCTCAGACTCTCCTTGGGCAGGTCTTGCTGTTAGCTGTTGTGGGGGATGAGGGTGACATCTCCAGGTCAATGGAGTTATGTTCCTAGGAGGATTATGGCTGTCTCTACTGTGTCATGCAGGTTGTCAAGGAAGTCAGGGAAACCTAGCAGTCACAGTCCTCACCAGCTCCCATGAAATATAAAGGGCTTGTCTCACTCCCACCATGCCCCCCTGTACAGCACTGAGTCTGTTTCCAAGCAGTGGGTAAGCAGGGCCAAGAACTTTCCCCAGGCTACCCTCCTCCCAGCTGCAAAAGCAAGTATGGGTTTCCTTCTTCTCCTGCCTTTGGAGTCTGCACACTGGATTCATCTCCTCCCCTGAATTCTGGTAGGAGACTTCTTGATCAGTTCAAATTGTTACAAAGTTCAGCTGGACATTTTCTTCTCCCTGTGGCCTTTTCCAGTGCCTCTGGCCACCCTGCCTAAGGACACCTGGGAGACAGGCAGAAATGGCTTGCTACGGGACCCAGCGAACTCACAGGGCCTTTTCCGCTGCTTCTCTACCCCTGTATTTTGCTCAGCTCTCTAAATTGACTAGGCTCCAGGTACGGTCAGAATCTTCTCTTGTAATGTAGACCTTCAGTTTCCCCAGTCGGGGTGTGTGTATGGGGGCAGATGAGCTCCCTTTCCCACCTCCACATTTTGGACACTCACAGTATTTGGTGTCTCCCAGGTCCTGCAGAAGCAACTTGCTTCCTTCAGTGGGTCTATGGGTCTTATTGGGTTTTCTGATTTGTTCCTGCAGTCATTTTGGAGAAAAAAATTCATGATGTGGGCCTCCTTATACTGTTCTGTTCATCTGAGTCGGCGCTGCAATCTAGTCCTGTTGTCTGTCCACTGTGTTCTGCCTACATCTGAAAATTCTGATAGCAATGACTGTAATAGAATAGTAATCTTCACATTTCTAATTATTCATAGTTATGAATACAAAAAGCAAGGAAAGGATTACTTGTGACAGAGAAGTACTTCATTGATCATCCTAAGTCATACATTGGCAGGAACGCTTCTGATTGTAGAAATAGTTGTATGGGACCATATGACTCATATAGATGACTTACATGTTTTATTGGGTTTCTATCTTTTTATTTCTGCAGTGAAAATGAAAGGTGGTGAAAGTGAAGGCAAAAAAAAAAATGAAGCAAAGATGCTGTTATTTTCTTTACTCTGAAGTTATTTTGCTGGTAGAAAAATGAGGGAACATTGAGATAATAAAAGAGCCTGCAGCTCTGAAGAAAAGCTCTCAGAATTCTAAAAGACAAGAGCACATAGTCTGAGAGGTTTTGCCACTGACACTCCTAAATCTGAGAACTCCAAAGTTCTTTGTGCAATGTGTGAAGAGGACTAAGCTAAAATGTTAGAATTGTTAATAAACAGTGAAAAGGAAATAAACTGTATTATCTACACATATAGATATATACTCATGATCCCTGATTTAGGATGGTTCAACTTACGATGTTTTGACTTTGCTATGTTGTAAAAACACTACACACATTCAGTACACTCCTTGACTGACAACAGGGTTACATCTGGAGAAACCCATGGTAAGTTGAAAATATTGTTAGTTAAAATACACTTTTGACTCAGGATTTTTTTTTTTTTGATGGAGTCTCACTCTGTTGCCAGGGTGGAGTGCAGTGGCAGGCTCTCACCTCACTGCAACCTCTGCCTCCCGGGTTCAATCGATTCTCCTGCCTCAGCCTCCAGAGTAGTTAGGATTACAGGTGAACATCACCACACCTGGCTAATTTTTTGTATTTTCAGTAGAGACGGGTTTTCATCATGTTAGCCAGGATGATCTCGATCTCCTGACCTTGTGATCTGCCTGCCTAGGCCTCCCAAAGTGCTGGGAATACAGGCTTGAGCCACCGTGCCTGGCCGACTTAGGATATTTTCAATGTGTAATGTGTTTATCTGTGGGAGTCATAACCCCATCATGAGTTGAGGAGCATCTATGTAGCATTCCCCCTATCCACAAAGGATATGATCCAGCTTTCCTAAGGGATGCCTGAAACAAACAGGACAGAACTCTCTATATTATGACTTTTCCTATACATACATTCCTATAATGCAGTTTAATTTATAATTAGGCACAATGAAAGATGAACAACAGTGACTAAATCACTAATAACAGAAAAATTATAATACACTATCAATCATAAAAGTTACGTAAATTTGGTCTCCTCTGTCTTTGTCTCTCAGAATGTCTTGTGGTGTACTTATCTTTTTCCTTCTTATGATGCGATGAGATGATAAAGTGCTCAAGTGCTGAGATGAAGAGAGGCAAATGATGAAGGCTTTTTGATGAAGCATTAGGCTATTGACCTTCTCACAACAGGATAGAAGGGGGATCATCTGCCTTGGGAGATCCTGGATCATGGGGCCATGATGTGGATGGTTGGATGTCAGGAGCAGACCATGTTGATGACTAACGGGTACAAACGGTGTGGATACCTTGGAAAAAGGGATGATTCATGTCCTAGGCAGAACAGAGCAGGATGCTACTCAGAATTTACCAATGTAAAACTTATGAATTGTTTATTCTGGAATTTTCCATTTAATATTTTCAGACTATGCCTGATTGAGGATAACTGAAACCATGGAAAGGTAAACCATGAATAAGGGGGATTACTGTATCTTTGTGTGTGTCAGACAGAACATTCATTTGGAGATATGGGCAGGAAACAACCTCTCCCGGCTGCGTGCAGTAGCTCATGCCTATAATCCCTGAAGGCTGAGGTGGGAAGATTGCTTGAGCCAAGAGTTTGAGACCAGCCTAGGCAACATAGGGTGACTTCATCTCTACAAAAAAAATTTTAAAAATTAGCCAGGTGTGATGGTATGTATCTGTGGTCCCAGCTACTTGGGAGACTGAGGCAGGAATCCTCCTTAAGGATCACTTAAGCCAGGGAAATTGAGGCTGCAGTGAGTCGTGATAGCACCATCACACTCCAGCCTGAGCAACAGAGTGAAATCCAGCCCCTTCCTACTCCAAGAAAAGGCCTTTCCCATGAGGCAATAGCAGTTGGTTATTCCCAGTAATGATCAGGACAAAAGCCACACATACTGAACTGCTGACTTTAGACATAGAATTTCTTTGAGTGGCAAATAGTATGCTCTACGAAAGCAATGCAAACTGTCCTAGTATTATCTTTTCCACTCATCATGGCCCTGTATACACATTAATCTGTGATATTCATTGCACAGCGCCATTCTGAAGCACTAAGCCATGTGCCAATACAATAGTAATGACTTAGTTCTCTATCCCAATTTATCAGCAGGGCAGTGCTCACTATGTATCCTCCTGGGCTTGAAGGGAAGGAAGCCATCTAGGAGACATCCTCCCTCATCATCCATTTCTCATGCTTCCCCGGCCCTCCTTCACAATACCCACCCTTCCTTCCCACTGCAATAATATTCCCCCAGGAAGGCCTAGAAGGCTTTTGGGTTCTGTTGACAATTACAGGAATAATTTATTTTCAAATGGAGGTTAATCTGATAGAAGTAGTCAAATTTTCCCTGAGCTCAGGCAGAAACAAACTTCTTCATGGCAAGTATACTGATTCCATCCGCTATTATTCTGATGGGGAAGACAAATTATCCAATTACTAAACACACTGCTCTAGGCAATACAAAATAACATCCTGATTAATCTAACTACATAGGAGAGATACTTCTGTTTAGCACGCTTCCCCTAAAGCAAACAATATTGGATTACAAGTAAAGATGAGTCATATTTGTTTGGTAATACTCATGGATATTTCAATCCTGAAAATAAAGAGCTTACTTAAGGTGAGAAATATTTATATAAATGGCCCTAATGTAGTATGCACTTAAAATTATATTCAAGATCAAAAGTATAAGTATATTCATAAGATCATTTGTGAGCTAAAATACTGAAGATCTTATTCTAGCTCATTTGCACTAATTAGAAACAACTTTTACTTCTTCCAACTCTGTGCTATGTATTTACAAATGAAATATTATAGATATGTAAGTATATGCTGGGATTAACAAGTGGTCATTTTAGACGTGTCATATTGTTTGTCATGAAAGTGAAATGATTCAGGGTTTTTTTTTTTTCTCAACAAGGAAAACAAAAGCAATAAAAGTTTGGGTGATGACATAAACATTTTGATGTCATCATCAAAATTATAAAGGGAATATTTAACCTTTAATAATATATCTGGGAAATTTTGGACTCTGTGACAAATAAAGAGAGTGAATGGAGCTAGAAATAATGTCAGTGATGTTATTTCCATAAACCCTAGTCTATGGAAACCATGTCATCTTCTATAGCCTTTGCCTCCTCAGCTTGCCTGCCTGCCATACATCCTGTCCTTGACTTGCCATGACAATCTGGACTGTGATGCTTTGCAATTCTGAACTTGGATTGGAGCATAGTTCCTATATTTTGAGTTTACCTCCTGTTTTGTGCTACTTCCTCAGCTGATGCCTTCATCTTACTGTGTTTCCAACAATATCCTGGACACTTACCTACTTGCAATTCCTGACCTGCTTTATTGCTTTGATAGCTGCAGAATGAGCCTTAATCTCCTTCCCCTAATAATGACTGGAGTCATTAACTAAAGTCACATTCTTAGTTTTTCCACAGATAACAAAGAACATGGCAAGTCTAAGAATTACATTTAAAACAGACTTAAAAGCTAAATGAAAGCATGCCAGTGGTGCCTAGAAAGGGGGAAAAACAAACCCTTTCTTCCTGGAAGTCGGCATTCTTAGGCAGCTTTTGGAAGACATTGCTGGAGTTCCCAGAGAGAAAGGGCATACCTGTGCAGTCAGCCAGGTGACCTCAGTCAACATAGGCTGTCAGTGGAACTGCAGATGTCAAATAAAGCTAGACCACCTCAAATCCAGAGGCCATCATCAGACTTTTTGCTGTTGATGTTTTTAGGGGTGGGATATAGAGGTTTTAATAATAGATGAATCTTAGTCAGAAATATCTGTCACATTACCCTGTTTTACGTAATTCAATGTTAGAAAAATACTTTTCCAGTTTTCCTTAAATATTAGCTCTTCTACATTGTACTGTGTGACATTAATGAGTTACTAAACTTGCCAAGTCCCAGTTTCCTTAAATGTAAAAAGAAAAATAAAATGATATCTATGTCACTAGGTTGATGATAAAATGTGTTGATTTAGCTCATGGGAAATCACCTGAAGTGCTTGGTACAGGGCATGCTTAATCTTAACTTTTTAAACAGCAAGACTAGCAAGGAATTCTAACTAATGTAATGCCAAATCTCAAATAATATGTTCACTTCCATTTTAAAAAAGGATTTTAATTTGTTTTGTTCAGAAATATTTAGTTGCAACTAACAGAAATGTATTTAAACCAGATAGATAAAATAGGGGTCTGATAAAATGGGTTTTTAGTTCTGTTCCTTCACCTATATCCCTTGCAAGTCATGAAAATTACTGGCTGTTTCTGTGGCTCAATAATTCAAAGATTTTAGTAATGCACCCAAAGTCAGTAAGGTGATTGGCTTTTCATAGAAATCTTTGGGTGATGTTCATGGGGAATTAATACTGACAGTGTAAAAGGTCTCATTACCTACAATAGATGATTACAGTGGCTACCCCCGGTTAGCGACATACCAAAGCTGTCATACTCTTGTGTAGTTTCTAACCCGTTGACTCTGAGAGTGGCCAAATAACTTGCTTTGGCCAATAGGTCTAAGCCAGCCCAATGCTTGCTTAGCATTACTTGATAAGCATGCCCTTGATAAGCATTGCACTTTGGAGCTTGCCCTCTTAGAACATTCCCTCATGGGACCAGTTATATGCTGTAGGAAATGTAGGCTCTCCTTCTGGAGAGAAAAGCTTTTTGCAGAAGTCCTAAAAGATAACTCCACCTGGAGAGGGTGGTCATGTGAAGAAGAACTGAGCCAGACATCCAGCTAAATGCAGCCGTAAGAGTAGCCCAGCCAGCCTGTACCATGCAGTGGAACAGAAATAATGCCCCATGAACACACAACATTATGAGAAATAATGAATGCTGGTGCTGGTTGAAGCCACTAATGTTTGAAGTGTTTTGTTTCTCAGTAACAGATAAACTCAAGCTGAAACCTTATCTTTTAGGTAATATGATGGGATATCAGGGTGTGCACCTCTTTGACCCTTTTTCCATCCTCAGGAGTTACAGCTTTATTCCTCATCACCATGACAACTTGCATAGGAGGCTGAGTTTATAAATAATTGGAATTCAGAAGGCAAAGGAGAAGGGACTAAAGTAAACTAGATGACACAGGTGAGGAAAGGAAGAGAGAATGCCCTTGGGAGATATTTCCTATAAAACTGGAATGCAGGGCCCACCGTATCACTCAGCATGCTTTGAGTGGTAACACAAAACCCATCTAAAAGTGTCATAGACAGGAGAGCAGAATAATTGACTCATGAAGCCAAAACTGTCTGAGGTGGGGAAATAAATGAAGCCTCCTCTTTTGTTTCTTTCTAGTGTTTTGAGTTCTGTGCTTCTCCAAGTGTGGCTTCTTCTTCGGAGGGGGGGGGTCTTCCTCTAAGGAAAAAATGACTGCCAGCAGCATAGTTCTTCCTTGACATGCAAAAGGAGAGAGAGAGAGAGAGACAGCCCCTTTCATAATGTCAAACAGAATGCCTTATCTCTCTTGAATTTTTCTATTCTTGCATCAGTCATCTGACTGAGGCAAGGGAAAGCTATGCACTCAGTGACATATATCTATTACAGATGCATTGCCAACATAATCTCTAGGCAAAGAGAATGTCATTCTCCTAATTGGATGAAAGTCACTAATTATTAATATACAACAAGGTTACCATATGTACACCTAGAAATAAGGAGATCCCCAGAGCTCTTCGCTGTTTCTTCCTTCCTCAAGCAAACATGAAAGTCTGCTCTTTGTAACTATATTTTCCTGGCACTAATTGTTGTATTGGTTAGGAGGCTTTCAGATGAAAGCAACAGAAATATCTAACTCAGACTGACTTAAAATAGAGAAAGTTTATTGGCTTTTGAAATTGAGACATTCAGAGCTGGAGTGGTCTTTCTGCGTAGTTCAATTTAGGCTTGGCTTCCATTTGTCTTTGATTTTCTCAGCTTGCCTCTTGTCTGAGGAAGATTACTACCTTTATGGTTTAAAAACAACGACACCAAGAAAAAAATGGTGACAGTACATTGGTCCTGAGCATAATCCTAGCCGCAGACTGCCTCAGCTGACAATCCAGCTCACTTATTGATTAGACATGTAACCTTGAGCATTTACTTAACCTCTGTAGTTCAGTCCACTTATATGGATTATGTGAAGAAGCACAAACTCCATCTCATGAAACTATTGTGAAAATTCAATAACCTAAATCAATAGAAGACGCTTAGAAAACTCATGTTTGACACATAGTAAGCACTTCATAATTTTAGCTGTTATTATCATTATCAACTGTGCAGATCCAGCAGGAGAGAGACAGTTCTCATAACCATCAAATACACATCATAGACTTGGCTTGCCTTGGGTCATCTCCAGATCAACAACCATGGCACAGAGAAAGCGACCATTCCTAAGGGTTTAGACCACTCAAAGCTCATCACTTCCAACTATATTCACACTATGAATGAGTGAAAAGCCTCTTGAGAAAACAACTGCAATGTCCACTCTATACCGCATGTAACAAGTATGAGAGTGCCACTCCACACCAATTGTAAATGTGGGGGAGATGGGTGACATGAAGAGAGTTGAAAACAGCTCTGGAAACTATCACCCTGTGTGCACTATTTGGTATGGAATATATGCCTAAAACCAAAAATAAAGATTCCCTCTACATTCTGTTGAGTTTTTGTAGGCACTTAAAAATAAGTCTCTTTTTTTTTTTTTGTTATGGATTATATAACAGTTTCCTCTCCATGGTGCTATGGTTACATGTCAGAAGAATATTTTCCAAGGTTGTTGAACTCTAACTACAGGTGAAAGAAAGCACCAGTTAAACTGAGCAAAGAGCATTTCATCAATCTACTTAACTGTGAATTTAAGAGTTCCAAGGAGTGAAAGTGACTTGATGAGAGTAATGATGTGTTCAGAATACCCACTTAAGGAATGAGGGACTTTGGACTGTGTAATCTCAATGCCGTGGCTGATGGATGAGTGGAGTTCTTGAGTATGAATATTTCAACCAAAGCAAAGAAGATCCCAGGCTGTGAGTATCTTGTCAGATTCAGTCAGTCACTCACAAGGCTTCTGAGATTAGATGAGAGCAAAGGGGAACAGGCAGTTTGCTGTCTATTGAAAGATACAATAGGCCATCTCAGAACCCTAAGGAAAGAGAAAAGCTCAAATCAGGACACAATGAATTGGAGCTCTAAAGACAGATGCTGGGTCCTTACCACTGACCCTTAAAAGCAAAGTCACTGACAAGTACTGCATCAATATTAATAAAGGAATATGGTAGTGCTAATACCATCAATTTGCCAGTGACAACCTTAATGGACAATATCCTTCTCTGATAATAAAGAGAAATAGTTCTGTTTTCATATCTCAGTAGCCAGTGTTGGAAACCATATTAAAATTTAGAAAATGACTCCTGTGGTTTATACTACTATAAACGTAATGCATTTGTTACTAATTTGTGAACTTAGAAACACATTTATACTTTTAGATTTTTTTTAATTTTTAAGGAAACTAAAATAGCTATATCTTTTATGACATGCTCTGAAGATTGTTTTTATACCATTCAAAACTGGGCTAAGGTGAACACAGCTAAGTGGACATCAAACCCTAATTAACATTCAAGTCAAACAGTTTATGTTAGTTTGTCTCCACAATAGCAAGAGAAAGACAAATTAAAACTTCCCAACACAACTCCATTCATTAGAAATAAAACGATGTATCTGGAAATTATTAATACATTACTAATAAGAAATGTGCACTGAATTTTTTTTTACCTCTGTGAAATTTATAACCAAATTAGCCTATCAAAGTCTCTAAGAAGTCTAATAATAATTTAGTAAATCCGGCTGACCCTGAACTTAAAAGATCGTAAGAAATTCCCTTTTGCAGAACAGGAATTAGCATCTTCTGGGTCTAAAATTCCATGGACAAAAGTGTTTTGGTTCAGTCTTATCAAGATGTGAATGACGACAGTGAAGACATTTAAAAATAATAACATAAATTGCTGCTTAAAACATTAAAATGTTTCTGGAGATTATGTATAAAAGTTAAAATTAGGGGGATTTCTAGAAAAAGTCTAGACATTAGTTTTAGGGATGTTCTAGAGAAAGTCTAGACATTATTAAATTGTGTATATTTTTATTTGCTGGTATTTTGAAATTATAAATATGTGTATTTATTTTTACTCTTTCCGTAGAAGATTTAAGATATACTTATCCTCTCTTCAGTATGTGCTCCATACAGAAGCAGGATGATACATAGGAGTAATAAAACCAAACTATCATTCTCAAAATGTAGGATTAGTGTACATGTTTGTTTCTTGCTGATGAATTCTGATATTTACAACTTTTTAAATCTAATATCCCATCTGCAATGTCCCTTTTGCTAGGATATAGAGATATACATTCTCCAGACAAACATTCTGTATTGCTGTGTAGTTTGTTAATTCCCGACAGACTTAGAAAATACATTTTACAGTGTTTGCCTTTTATCCAGGTCTCACAGCAATGCATTAATCTTTTTTCTATGGAAAATGTATAACTACATTTCCTGGGATCCTACTGCATGTGTGCATAAACATTTTAAAACAGAAATTCTAGTATACAAATGGAATATTCTTTTTTTGTGTAACAAATTTAGTATGTGACTTTATTTTATTGTAGTCTCTTGTGACATAAGAGAAATTATATGTAAATACATTTTTCACGTGTTTAGCTACTGACAGTTTTCAGTCACCACTCCTCCCTTTCTTCCTTGTCCCATAGCTGGATTGCTCCCCAGGTCTTGCTGAAAAAATGTCAAACTATGCAGATCCTAGCTCCTGGGCTGGAACATCTGCTCCAGCCTTACCTCCTAAGCATGATAAAAGCCTGAGCCAACCCACCTTGCTTCCCTCTTGCCCTTTGGACAGGCTTGTTCCTCTCCTGATCCTCCTGGAAATTCTCATCACGTCTGAATAATAAACTTTCTTTCATTCCTCATTGGTGCGTGTGTGATGTCATTAGTTTCCATATCTGAATGAATTCTAAATTTTAGGTAGAGGTTTGGTGCTACCCTCCACATGACAATCATAAGACAGAGTATAGAACTCGACAGTTTTACATACATATATATGTGTATGTCATATTTAATATTTGAGTGTGGTGAGGGGGTGTATGTGTCACATTTTAGATGGGGCATAAATTATCTATTTTGCCTCAGTGACCACTGTCCCCTTTAATAGCCAATGTGACAAGCATTGTTTCTTTACACCATCTGTTGATCCCTACAATAAGCCTCTATTTTGGCAGCTGTTACTATAATTGCTAAAAATCATGAATATAATCTGATGAGCTGAGAAGTATCTCTCACAGAGAATTAATTGTTTATGCTTAACTCAGTGGTCTCATAACTATATTATATTTTTTAAAAACCCACAAATTTTGTAGAAAAAAAGGTACAGTGTCTGTTAATTTGTAGAAAGTAAATTATCCAAAAGCAGGAAATTACCAAAATTAATTTGGATTAGTAATGCCATTGTCTTTTAGCACATAGTAGATACATATTACATGGAGTTTTAAAAAATAAAATATTTAACAGTAAAATAATTCTAAAAAGAAGTCCACTACAATGTTGATATTTTTGCTTTTAAAAAATCACTAACATATGATAAAAGAATGGGTGATTAGTGTTACAATGCATATTTAAAGGATTATGTTGTAAACATTTAAATATAAAATTTTCACAAGAGATTTTCTTTTTAATTTTTTTGTTTTGTTTTGTTTTATAAAAATTCAGCTTGAGAACTGTCACCAAAGATGTTTGGTAACTTTGAAGAAACATGAAGGTTTGTCCTCATTCTGTCCTAAGTTGAGATGAGATTTAGAAAAGAGTCTAAGCGAACATTTCCCAACCCAATTCTTATAGCACCCAATGAAATACACAGCTATCCTATTTCTTTTGATTGAAATTACATATACCCTAAAACAATTTGAGAATTTACCACATGCCAGGCTTACCAAGTGCTTTATATAAAACATACGTACTCTTTTATTCCTTGCAAGAACCCCATGAGAAAGAATCTGTTATATCATCCTTTGTCATACCTTTGAGGACATAAGGAACAAAGAAGTTAAATGACATGAAGTTCACACAACCAGCAAGTAGTAGACCTGGAATTTGAATTATCTGGAACTCTTGCTCTAAATAATATATCCTTAATCATTATGTGTATGTTTATATTATATTTATTATGCATAAAACACACCTACATATACTTGCACATAGTTAAAAACTGGGGTCTTAGTTAATGCCAGGCCAAACCAATGACTAATATTTGATTCTTTTGCATCCTCATTTCTCATACTGCTAGAAGAACGGATGCCATGCAAAAGAGGGACCATTTTTATCTTTACAGATTTGTACTATTTTGGAATTCCAGTGTCACCAGGGGAACCCCAAAATTGGGTTTAGCCTGGGAGGCCATGTGGATTCTTGACTTCTTGCAGGAAGGGATTCAAGAGTCAGGGGACAGAGAGAAGTTCAAAAGGAAGTCTTTTAAGAAAGTAAAGGAATAAAAAGGTGGCTACTCCATAGGCAGAGCAGCCCTGGTTGGCTACATTTATGGTTATTTCTTTATCATAGGCTAAACAAGAGTGGATTCTTCATGAGTTTTCCTGGAAAAAGGCAAGGAATTCCTCGAACTGAGAGGTCCTCCCTCTTTCAGACCATAAAGGATAACTTTCTGACATTGCCATTTTATTTATAAACTGCCTTGGTGCTGGTGGGAGTTTCATTTAGTATGCAAATGTATTATAATCAGCTTATAATGAGCAGTGAGGACAACTGGAAGTCACTTTCATCACCATCTTAGTTTTGGCTGGTTTGGGCTGTCTTCTTTACTGCATCCTGTTTTATCAATGGGGTCTTTGTGGCCTGTACCTTCAGAAACAGCAAAGCCAGTCCCACTGAACTATCTCACCAGTGGTAGTTGGAAGATTAATTTTACATGTTTACCAGGCCTGTTACTACTACTTCGTGAAGAAAAGCAACTGACATTTACAGTGAAGACCCAATGTCTCTGGGTAATGAGAAGCAAAAAGTAGGAAGGAGCTTGGCCTATACATCAATCAACTCAGAACACAAACCTGTGTACCCAGTGAGTACCAATCTGTATGTTTCCCTCACCAGCATGATCGACAGTTTGGCTGCTAAGAAATGAACAAGCTGTGTTTCCACTATACATTTCTTCTTCCAATTTACCCCAACTACTCAATAAGGAATAGGAACCCTTTTCTGAAATTAATCTGTATGCCTTCTCTTACCATCCATGATACTCATAAAAGGAGTGATAAGGACAGATGTTCAAATAGAGATTTGTTCAGAGTAGAAATAAGACTCTAAAGTAGCCCAATTTTAAAGATTTCTGGCATCATAATCTCATGGATTGCAAGTGCCTCTCTGGGTGTGCATATAAATAAGTACCTGTGGCTACACTTAGCCTTCATTAACTTGTACATTTTAAGAGATAGGAAACTTGAATACATATGTGTGTGTGTGTGTGTGTGTGTGTGTGTGTGTGTGTGTGTATATATTTTTTTTTTTTGAGACTGAGAGTCTCACTCTGTAGCCCAGACTGGAGTGCAAAGGTACGATCTCGACTCACCACAACCTCCATCTCTTGGGTTCAAGCGATTCTCCTGCCTCAGCTTCCCCAGCAGCTAGGATTAGAGGTGTGTCTCACCATACCCAGCTAATATTTTGTATGTTTAGTAGAGATGGAGGTTTCACTATATTGACCAAGTTGGTCTGGAACGCCTGACCTAGGGTGATCTGCCCGCCTCAGCCTCAGAAAGTGCTGGGATTACAGGTGGCAAGCCATCATGCCTGGCCTTTTATAGATTTTTAAAAGTGATCTTGATTTTTGGGTTGGATGAGCTGATTTAATTTCCTGATTTGTTAAAAAACAGTTCGTAGCTAGAATTCAAAAGCATAAGCACTCATGTTTTCTTATTTATTTCACTTACCTTTCTGGTGTGATAGAATACTGATACAAATACAAATATGAATATGAATGAATGTGATGGATGAAATACATTTAACACCATGCTGTTACTATGTTTCATTGGCCTTTGGACTGTGTGTCTGCATTTCCACACTATCAACACCAGATGGTGCGCTGTTACATTAACTTTGCTGGGAAAATACCCTGCATTCGTCAAATCATGAAAGGCTTATTTTACAGAATTAACAAACGACATATACAGAGTTCATGTATACACTGTATTTTGAAAAACTTAACAGTTTCTACTAAGCTATGAGATTAAAAAATATCTTTTTTGGAAGTAAAAACAGGAAAGCAGAAAAATATGTAAATTTTAGTTTATAATTAAAACTTGGTTTTCTCTAATATTAAGTTATAGACTTTAAAAACTCATTTGTATTATTAAGCATTAATAATCAATAGAATATTTTCCATACTTACAATTAGTTTCATAGTTTGCTGTTTCCTTTGGTGTTAATTTTCCACATAACACTTTTTATTTAATAGGTTTAACATAGATTATTTCTCATGGCCTGAATCCCTTTTGATTAATCAAGGATGGAGGAAGTCAGGAATTGATCGTAATTCAGTTTTTCATTCTTTCCTCTACATTTCTTCTACATTAATACTAAGATGTTTAATCTAATTTAAATGTAATACAGAAAATATTTTTAAAGAATATTTCATGCAGGCATATGTTTTAGAAGTGTCAAATTGTTATTCTCTTTGATTCACACAAACATCTATCATAATTAAAAAGCAAAATATAAACAGAACAAAATAAACCTTAGATAATAATGTGTATAAAGAAACATTAATCCTAATATGATTAATAATTAGCTAATGCCTATAAAGGCCTAAATGTTCACTAATAAAAAATGAGATGTTATACTATCTCCCACAACACAGAAATCTATACAGCCTTGCAAACTGTACTTTCAAAAAATATCTAAGACTGTTACAATTTAAAAATGATCACAATACAATGTAATTTTGTTTCAAATGAAACAATATACCAACTTGCCTACAGTAAAATCTCAATTTTATGAAACAGATGTAAAGGTGTTTATTTGAATGAGTAGTCATTTAATGGCCCCAATTAATCACTGAAGTTTTGTTTACTAGTTTCTAGAGATTAAGGCACGTGAAAATATAAGATCTCATTTTACAGATAAAAATTATACATACCCCTTAAAGAAGAGAAGGTTTAGAAAAGTTGTTACATTGAAACAAAATCTACTTTAGTTGTCTGAAATCCTGCTTAATACCTTGCAAAACATAATTGTTATGTAGAAAATTGAGTTTTCATGAAGCAAATATGAGCTTTTCTAGCTTAAGGCTAAGATTTGAAGAATCAAAACAGGAAAGTATCCTACACAAATAGGTCAAATCTACTAGCAGAGATAAACATGGGCAGTTCCTGTGGTTGAAGATACAAAGAGTATGAAAACAACATGTAGCAATAGGAGTGTAAGAAAACTAAAAGTTGATAGCAAGAAACCAATATAAGGCAGACAAAATGATTGTATTTACTTAATTTTTGATGTGAGATTGATTAAAAATTGTATTTACTCATGTGTATAGTAATATTATTGTTGACTATTAGTTGATGTGCCATTGTTTCTCAACCTCACCCAATTCCTATGTTTTCTGTATACTGTGTTACTAACCTTCTCCAAATTGTACAATTAGCAAGAAAAATTTGTTGCCCATGGGAGAAATCCTTAGTGTGGAAGCAGAGAAGAAAGGTGATACATTCTTGATTTTTAAATCTGAAAGCCACTGTCCTGGAATAAGGCAGAAGTGAAACAGATGTTGATTTGGGTCTTTGAGAAGGAGTCTTGTGTCCTTGGTTCTTAGACAGAGTCCATTTGTGGGTAATGGACTTGTGCTCATTTGTCTGATAGAAAGCAGTAGATTAAAAATCATGTTATAGTGTCCAGGCAGAAGGGATTTGGAGCAGTCTCTCACTATCCCAGATTTCCACGGAAGAGCATGTAAGTTTTCTATGTCTTTAAAGGATCCACCAAGTGGGCTGGCAGGCAAAAATGTGTATCAAGTTTAAGTCAGAGAAAGGACATGTGGACACATGGACATAGGGACAGTTTATTGCATTCCCACATAGGAGTATAATCAGGCAAGATAGTGTACATATCAGTGGATGCTATTTTAAATTGGTAGTATTGGCCAGGGACCAAATGGACACCACTTGCCATCTCAAGACTGTAGGCCCATAAATCTATGTAAATCCTTGCAACTAGTGGTCACTTCAGAGTGAAAGAGGAAGAGCAGAAAACCTTTAATTGATTAAACTTAATTTGAATTTATTCAGTCTACCTAGAAATGATTGTAACTGTCTCCATCAGGAAGAATGAAGATCAAAATAAAAATTATTGAAACAATTATATTTTCCATATTTATGCATTCATCCCTTATATTCATTCAACAACAAAACGTTATTGAGTCCTTACCATGTCTTATGAGTTATGAGTATTGATAATATCAAGACAAATAAGACACAGTTTTGTTTCTATTATATTGGAGCAGACAGATAATCAAATGGATAGACATATATATACAAAAAATGTACAGAAGAGTTACATAATCCCAGATATGGCTTAAAAAAGATCTTACACAGTTGATAAATCAAATATTAAAAGAGACAAAATAGCTGTCTAAGTGGAGGGGAGATGAATAGATGGAGCAGAGTAAAGCATGTGAATAGAGATGAAGCTTAGGAATGGCTTGCATGTTCAGCAAAGTGAAATACAATTGCTGATCACAGGAGCGGAAAAAGCACTGCAAAAGATGAAGCTGGATATGAGTGAGAGCCATATGATGGAAAGCTTTGTGGGACGTGTTAAAAGTTTGGATTCAATGAACACGTCCTGAAATAACAAAGCAACACACAGGAAATAGAAGAAAGATGCCACTCGTTTAGAAGGTAACACTGGTCGATCTCGTCAATTAAATGAATTTGAGGAATTAGGAGAAGAAAAGAGATTTGATGGGAAAGACAATGAACTGAGGATTGAATATATGCTGAGTTTAGATAGTTTATTAGATGCTTATGTGCTTCCCAATTGAAATATCCAGTAAGCAGTTGGGTAAGAATATAAAGGTTGGAGAAGAAAACTAGCTGAATATTTTATTTGTAAATTCTCAACATGTTGGTAGAGTTAAATCCATGAAAGTATATGAGGCCTTTTCGACGGAGAATATAAAGTGATAGAAACAGAGGCCTGAGTATGGAACTCTGGGGAGGCTGATGTCCAGAGGGTAGATTAAAGAAGACGAAATCACAAAAGAAAGGATTAAAAAGTTGATAAAATAGTCATATAAGTTCAGTGTTCTGCAAGCCAAAATAATTGTTTCAGCAGCTAATGAAAATTCAACACTGTCATAAATACGAAGTCCAGTTAGATATGGGCTGCACAACACCAACTGGATTGAGAAATTAAATTGTTTAGAAATTAAATCATTGTTACTATAACAAGAAGATTGGAGGGAGAATTCAGATTCTAGTGGATTGCATTTTGAATTGGGTTAAGAGGTAAATTTTTAATACTAGTAATGTACACTACTCTTTTTTTAAAAAAAAAGTTTGCATGAGAAGGAGAGGTAAAGTGATTAATAGCTATATAGATCCAAATGATTAAGGAAGCATTTTAGAAAACCTTTCCAAATTGTGGGGGACCGGCACGTCTGCCAGGAGGCTCCCGGCCTGCGGGAGGCCTCACCCCAACTCGGAGATGTTCACAACCTGGAGGAGAGAGTGCATGGAAGAAAAGACAGACAGACAGTGGGGTCTGGAGGACTACTCAGGTGATGCCAGTAGCATGCCAGAATAGCAAGTTTATTGTGTGTGTAAGTCTGATTATATACCTTTTAGTTCTTCGTTGATGACGCAAGTTACATTAAACAGTAAATACGGGAATATGGGAACAAAACGTTTACAGAAACAGGAATTAAGAAACACACCATATCAGGCCCGCTTGGGGTAAACAGAGCCATAAAACGTTTACAGAAACAGGGATTACCATATCAGGCCCGCTTGAGGTAAACAGAGCCATAAAACGTTTACAGAAACAGGGATTAAGAAACACACCATATCAGGCCCGCTCAATGACTCATGAAACCGCCATGGCACGTCCTGTTCTTTGTGTCAGTAGCCAGAATATTCTGCAGAAGTCATGCATCAACACTTCACCCTTTCCCTCAGCTCAACAGCCTCCAGGGGAGAGGTGAAACGTGTATGGGCTCAAGCTCAAAATGGCCGTGGTACAGCTAAGTACCACGAACGGGAGCGATCCCCACAGTATAGTACAGGTTTGTTACATAGGTACACTTGTGTCATGGGTGTGTGTTATACAGATTATTTCATCACCCTGGTATTAAGTGTAGTATTCATTAGTTATTTTTTATAGTCCTCTCCTTCCTCCCACCGTCCACCCTCCAACAGGCCCCAGTGTGTGTTGTTCCCTTTATGTGTCCATGTGTTCTCATCATTTGGCTCTCACTTATAAGTGTGAACATGCAGATTTGGTTTTCTGTCCCTGTGTTAGTTTGTTAAGGATAATGATTGCTAGACTCCATCCATATTCCTGCAAACAACATGACCTCTTTCATTTTTACAGCTGCATAGTATTCCGTGGTGTATATGTCCCACATTTTTATTATCTGGTCTACCATTGATGGGCATTTAGGTTGATTCCATGTCTTTGCTATTGTGAATGGTGCTGCAGTGAACATTCATGTGCACATGTCTTTTTGGCAAAATGATTTATATTCCTTCAGATATATACTCAGTAATAGGATTGCTAGGTAAAACGGTATTTCTGTTTGTAGGTCTTTGAGGAACTGCCACACTGTCTTCCACAATGGTTGAACTAACTTACACTCCTACCAGAGCATATAAGTGTCCATTCTCTCCATAACCTCGCCAGCAGTTGTTATCTTTTAACCTTTTAATAGTGGCCATTCTGACTGGTGTTTTTTATATCTCCCTTTGCCCCTAAGCTTGTTTAAGATGTGTCACTTGGCTTGTTATTTCAGTCCTATCTTTGAAGCGTGAGCTCCCTTAAAATCCCCCATCTCCACCGTAACCCTTGGGCTCCCTGCACCTTACAAGTGTGTACATGCAAATTCTCTTTTTTTTGCATGTGCAGGGTGAGCTGTCAGTGCCAACCAGCAGAGGTGACTGGTTCTTTAGTCTTGGTCTTTGGGTGGGTCCTGGCCTTCAGCAGAAGACTGGTAATGGAAAGCAATTTTGGTCTGGAAAGCAAAGTCATTGAACTTCACTCGGTTCCACATTCTCTCAAGTGTGGCATCCTGGGAAACCGCGGTCCTCCTCAGTCAGACCCTCACTGAGCAAGATGATCACAGCCCTGCCCACCGTGCCCACCACGCCCACCCTGCTCACTCCTGCCGAGGCGCTGGGCCCAGAGAGGAGCAAGCACAGGCCGGCCTGCCCCGCCACTCTTGGGAAGGATTCGCTCAACAGAAAAAGGAGCACGACCTTACCATTCATGTGCAAGAATGTGTTCTTGGCCACTTAGAAATCCACTTTTCCTAATCACCCACTCTGACACTCTTAGCTTCATCTCTTCCATCAGCCAAATATCAAAGAAGGTCTGAGTAGCTCCTAAAATATGAAAATTCTAACTTCAAAATCCACATTCCAGGCCATCGCATGGAGGCAAGTTTTGCGAGGGCTCCGCTCGCACTCTGAAGCTCTGCAACAGTCAGAAATGTCCCCAAGGCAGTGTTGACTTCCGCTCCGCGCAGTGCGCTGAGCACAACAGCAGACGATTCCGAGGGCGGCACTACAAGTGGAAGCCTTACACTCAAGTAGAAGGTAAATCGCAAGCTGCTTTTGTGTGGTAGCCTCATGCTTTGCTACCTTTACTTTTAAAGAAGGACAGGATTGAGAGTGCGGTGCACAAGTAAACCAGATGCTGCTCTGGGAGGTCAGGGTTGCATATTCTCTTCTGGGCTTTAGTTTTATTTTGCCAATCCCACTGTCATGACTTCTTATCTAAACTTGACCAGCTGTGAGGTCAGAAATCAACACACCAGATAGAAAGCGTGTGCATAATACAGTGAAACTCATCAAAGCAGTGATAAAAATACAAAGTAGATGCTGTATGGAAACTGAGTATTTTTTGGATTAAGAATGACAGTAGTTGATGGTGATGTTGCTATAAGCAAGTTACCCCTTGAATACTTATAGTTGTCAAAGAATGAAAGAGAAATCTCCATATATTTTGGAAAATTTCATAATTTTGAAGTATACTATGTTCAGAAAGTCTTGATCTATAACTATTAACCAAGAAGTTTATTGGTGGCGTGTATAAGATTTTACTCCCCAGTGGGAAAGAAATAAGTGTTGTTTCCATGATTAAAATAACTTAAGGTCAGTAGCTCAAGTGGCATACTTAAGGAGAAATTCAAAGAACACCTAATCATCTCATTCCTTGAAACTGGGAATATTGCCCAGGAAAATGGCAGAAGCCCTTTGGACATACTTAAGTGGGTTGCCCCATGTGACATTCACTTTCATCATCTCAATGTATACAATGTTTTCACAGTGTCAGGTTCATGAAGGTAGAAAATTCTGAAAGGAAATTACAAACAATTGCCCCAAAGCGTGTTTGGTTGTCCCTTTACTCCTAAACCTGTACAAATGAAGCCAGTGTGCTACAGGCTGCTAGGCAGGAGAGAAAGGGAGAATGAACTTTGAAATTGTGGTCCAAAAATGTGTGTGTATTACTCCTGACTGCCAATCTTCAGTGAATAATCTCATTAATCATGGAACACACAATAAATGTGATTCATAGAATGAGTCAGTTGGGCCTCTTATCTTGAATGATAAGGAAAATATCTGTAGATGAGTCTCAGGCCTATGGAAATTTCTAAGACAGACCACGTTTTCATCATTAATTGTCCCAGTTTTACCCAGAAGAGAACAAAAGGGGGAAAATGGTTTCAATAAAAGTTCATATTAAATATAAACCAAAAAACCTTGAAATGGATTATCTAGGAAGGAAGTGAACTTCCTGTTTCTCTAGGTACCAATATTTTAAAACAATTTATTATATTTGTAGAAAACATTGTTCTCAAGAGATTTCATCTAAGTTATTTCTTTTATTAGTTTAATTTTTTAATGTTTTTCACCAAATGAATTAAGAAATTCAGTGATTTTTAATTATTTTATTACATTTTATCTGTAAGAATTTTGTGTATTACTACAAAATGGTAGTGACTTTTTTTGCATTTCTACAAGATAGTAGCTAATTATGCTAGTGAAATAGTAAAGCATTAATGTTGTAGCCAACCAATATTTATTGAATGCCTACTATGTGCCAAACACTGTATAAAAATCAAAGAACTTAAAGGACACTGTACAGTAAAATTTAATAGTGAAGCAATAAAAAAAATTAAAGAAAACATAATGAGGCAACCATTAAAAGTGCCATTGCAATGTATTATTGTGTGGGAGTTATATTATGGGGGAAGAAAGAAAGTCTATCTAAAATTCAGAGCAAAAATGATCAGAGCTTAAGTATCTTTCTTATTTGTGTTTGTGTGTGTATTTCTTTTTAAGATCAGGACTTATGCAAACTCTACTGTATCGCAGAAGGATTTGATTTCTTCTTTTCTTTGTCAAATAAAGTCAAAGATGGGACTCCATGCTCGGAGGATAGCCGTAATGTTTGTATAGATGGGATATGTGAGGTAATCATGATCCTTCATTCATTCAACAAATGATTCCAGACAGTCTGCTTTGTGTCAGGCATCCTGTAGAGGCTAGAAAGACCGGACATATAAGACAAGCCTTTCCCTCTAAGTCATATCCTAGTGGGGAGAAAGCCAGAACACGTTGATGACACGCTGCTTTGCTGCAGTGGAAGTGTGTGCACAGCATGAGGAGAGGGAGGGGCCCACTCTGTCTTAGATGTGGGTCTGGGACATTTGTGGGGCTTCTAGGAGAAGGGAGCATCCACATCCAAGCTAGATCTGAAAGGGTGAGTTGGAAGAGGAATGTCAGGGACGTGGTGGTGCCAGATGCATGGGCTTCTAGCAGCCCATTCAGTCATCAGAATGCCCAGAGGGAAAGTGGGGTCTGAGGGGATGCTATGGGAAGGGATGAGGTGAGAAGATTTCTAAGGCCCTCTCCAAGGCTGTCTGAATGGTTGGGACTTTTATCCTGTGTCCAAGTAGATAGAGCAGGCATTGAGTCTGGGAACAGTGGAATCACAGGATTTGGTAGCAGTTTGTAGGCAGTAGTGTGGCGAATCAGTGAAGCAGGGACAGGTGAGAGAGCCTGGGTCACTTTGCAGCTCCAGGAGGGGCCTCAGCAACATACAGCAGGTACACTTTCGCTGAGGAGGGTGGGTGGACAGGGATGCAAGAGACAAGCTGGGGAAGTGTCAGCGGCTAAATGAACATAAGTGACTGATGGTAGCCTTACCCTGACCGGCAGAGGGAAGAGGTGGAAAAATGTTGTTATAAACCAAGCAAAGGTGTTAGCAGATCAAACACATCGCATGTAGACAGTGGGGTTTCAAATGAAGAAGATATTCAATCTGCATATCCTATGGAGTCCAAAATGATCTTTTCTAGTTCTCACTTCCCCTATATTATTGACCATGTTAAAGTCAAATCATCCACTGAGATCATTAGTGTAATCAATTTTAATATATGAGGGTTAGGCTACATGATTCCATTATGATCTCTTTCAGCTGTACAGTCCTCAATTTTGTGTAACTGTTAATTGATGTGTTCACTATTTTATTGTATTTAGGTATTCTTAATGATATAGTATCGTAATCCCTCATTTGTAACTCTGAAATCCAAAAAACTGTGAAAATTTGGGGGGACCCGAATTTGTTTGGTGGCAAAGCCTGCCCTGAACTGATGTGAGACTACTGATTGGTTTTATTTGTCTCACTTCCTGTAAATATGTAGGGTTTTCCTATAGAAACAATGTGTTGATCATGGGCTGCCACCCTAGGCCCTTATAGGATTCTCATATGCATTACACACATAATATCTATTACCTTTCTAAAACTAAAAAACACTCTAGATTCTGAAATACATCTAGCTCCATGGATTTCAAGCCAAAAGTTGTAGTTATTTTGCTTCCAAATGGATGTTTTCTGACATATAGAGCCTATTCTCTTTGTTAGAAAGTACAGAAATTTTAAAGAGCTCCTAAAATTCTAAGCAAGTGAATAAACATGCCCTTTAAATAATTACTACTGAGGAGAATTTCTGTGTGTCACCTGCTCCTTCTCTGCATTGCATAGGACAATTAAAACCCACAATGGCATATTTTGATAGAATCTTGCTTAGACACATTGGTTGTCATTGTACGAAGCCCTTTAGGGCAGTCTGAAATTCACCCATGGCTCCAACGTGACAACCTGCAGGTTTAATTTAGGTCCACTTGTGTGACAGTACTAAAAAGGGCAGGTTACATTTCGCATTTTAAAAGCTTCCTACATTTTTGAAGGGTAACACTGCAGTCCCACTGTGCACATATTGGGTATCCAATAAATATTTGTTAACTACCCTATGTTGGTGAAATTTTCAACTGTAGTGGGGAGGAGGTTTCTTGTATGAGATTGGTGACATTATTGCTGTGTTGTCCTTTCTTCCATGACATGTGACCTTGTGGGCACTCCAGAGAGTTGGATGTGACAATGTCCTTGGATCTGATGCTGTTGAAGACATCTGTGGGGTGTGTAAGGGGAATAACTCAGCCTGCACGATTCACAGGGGTCTCTACACCAAGCACCACCACACCAACCGTGAGTAGAGCTCTCAACAAGCCTTGGGCAAAGAAGATTGTAACTGGGGCTTCTTAGAGAAGGAGCTTGAGGCAACAGTGAAAACAGCAGGCCCTCCTTCCACTGCCTCACTTCCTGCCTCAGCTAGCTTGTTGCTTCGCGAGCCCCTTGCTTTGACTGGATGTGGTAGCTAGGCTATTTGAATTAAAATTGTTCTCAGTGTTCCTGTATTGGGTGCGTATATATTTAGGATCGTTA